>JAVTVJ010003086.1:0-28846 GCA_034509425.1 Eopsaltria australis | reverse complement strand
AAATCTTGGGTTTTTGTTTCCCTGATAAAACAACTGAGGGGGATCAGGTGGGACGAGGATTAAATCCAAAGGAATCATTTCCTCCTGTGGGTTGTGACTGAGGGGTGGAAATGACCCAAAACCCTGAAAACACCACAAAAAGCACGTAAAAAACCACAATTCCAAGCTCAGATCTCCCTCAATTTTCACTGTGAGGGGTCTGGGACCTGGTGTTGCTGCAATTCCCAAGCCCTGATTTGAGCTCACATAAGGGAGGAGGAGATAAGCTCAGCTTTGCATAAATTATCATCATTTTAGGGGTTTTTTTCCCCCAAATTCCCCAAAATGCTTAAAAAACCACAAAAAAAACTTAAAAACCACAATTCCAAGCTCAGATCTCCCTCAATTTTCACTGTGAGGGGTCTGGGACCTGGTGTTGCTGCAATTTCCAAACCCTGATTTGAGCTCACATTAAGGGAGCAGGAGATAAGCTCAGCTTTGCCTAAATTATCATCATTTTAAGGTTTTTTTCCCCAAAATTCCCCAAAATGCTAAAAAACACAAAAACCACTTAAAAAACCACAATTCCAAGCCCAGATCTCCCTCGATTTTCACTGTGAGGGGTCTGGGACCTGGTGTTGCTGCAATTTCCAAGCCCTGATTTGAGCTCACGTAAGGGAGCAGGAGATAAGCTCAGCTTTGCCTAAATTATCATCATTTTTAGGTTTTTTTTCCCCAAAATGACCCAAAACCCTGAAAACACCACAAAAACCACAAAAACCACTTAAAAACCACAATTCCAAGCTCAGATCTCCCTCGATTTTCACTGTGAGGGGTCTGGGACCTGGCGTTGCTGCAATTCCAAACCCTAATTTGAGCTGGGAAAAGCTCCCCTTAGGGAGCAGGAGATAAGCTCAGCTTTGCCTAAATTATCATCATTTTAAGGTTTTTTTCCCCCAAAATTACCCAAAATGCTTAAAAAACCACAAAAACCACTTAAAAACCACAATTCCAAGCTCAGATCTCCCTCAGTTTTCACTGTGAGGGGTCTGGGCCCTGGCGTTGCTGCAATTCCAAGCCCTGATTTGAGCTCCCATAAGGGAGCAGGAGATAAGCTCAGCTTTGCCTAAATTATCATCATTTTAGGGGTTTTTTTTCCCCAAAATTACCCAAAACCCTGAAAACACCACAAAAACCACTAAAAACCACAATTCCAAGCTCAGATCTCCCTAAATTTTCACTGTGAGGGGTCTGGGACCTGGCGTTGCTGCAATTCCAAGCCCTAATTTGAGCTCCCATAAGGGAGCAGGAGATAAGCTCAGCTTTGCCTAAATTACCATCATTTTAGGCTGTTTTTTTCCCCTCTAAACCTTTATTTTTTTATTCAATAAAAAAGCTTTCAACTCCTCTTTAATTTCCCTCACTGGAAATATTTCACCCCAGCGTCCTTTAATTCATCTCGGTGCTGGAGAATAATTTATTACCACAACAACAACAACAACAAAAAAAAGACAAATAAATTAAAACCTCCCTAAATCGCTCTCGCCGCGGAATTGACGGACGAGAGCTCCGGAAAACGCCGCGGGCTCCGCAAAACCCAGCGGAGCGAGAAGGTCTTGTCAGGGTTGTTTTGTTTTATTTTTCCTTGTTCAATGTCATTTTTTTCTAAATATCTTTTTTTCCTAAAGAGCTTTCAGGGCCCGGGTGTCAGAGCGGGCGGTGATTGCGGCTTTTGGGGATAATTACGCGGTTTTTGTCGCTCTGGCGCGATAAAAATGAGGGTTTTTTATAAGCCCGGCTCGTCGGGAGGGGCGGGATCCCCTTCCAGAGCTTGGCCCGAGGTCCTGGGTGGAAGCTGGGGTGGGAAATCAAAATAAACCACAGCTCTTTCCCTTCGCCGTCCGACGCCGTTCGTTAAGGCCGGGAGGGTAATTAGTGCGTGTGAAGAGCGGTGCTTGAGTTAGGCCTGGAGTGGCTCCTAACTGAGCCCGTTCTGCTCGCCCTGGGTCTGTTTTTGAGAGGGATTTTGAATCTCGATCTGTTTGTTTGTGGCTAAAATGTGGTAAAAATATTGAGAAGGAGAAAAATGGGTGTGGTTTATTTACATCAGAATGGGTTAGGCCGGGAGTGGCTCCTAACTGAGCCCGTTCTGCCTGCGCTGGGCCTCTTCTGGAGAGGGATTTTGGGTCTGGAGCCGTTCCTTTGAGGTTATAATGTGGTAAAAACATTGAGAGAGAGAAGAAAACGGGTGTGGTTTGGGGTTTTTACCTCAGAATGGGTTAGGCCTGGAGTGGTTCCTAACTGAGCCAATTCTGCTCGTGCTGGGTCTGTTTTTCCGGGGATTTTTGTGTGGTAGAGGAAATCCTTGGGGATCAAATGTGGTGAAAATATTGAGAAAGAGAAAAAAATGAGTGTGGTTTGGAGTTTTTGCCTCCAGTTTAGTTAGGCCTGAAGTCTCTCCTAATTGAGCCGATTCTGCTCGTGCTGGGCATCATCTTGAGAGGGATTTTGGGTCTAGATCTGTTCCTTTGGGGTTAAAATGTAGCAAAAATATTGAGAAAGAGAAAAAAATGGGTGTGGTTTATTTAGCTCAGAATGGGTTAGGCCTGGAGTGGCTCCTAACTGAGCCAATTCTGCTCGTGCTGGGCCTCTTTTGGAGAGGGATTTTGGGTCTGGAGCTGTTCCTTTGGGGTTAAAATGTGGTAAAATTATTAAGAAAGAGAAGAAAACCAATGTGCTTTAGAGTTCTTACCTCAGAATGAATTAGGCTTGATGTGTCCTGGAATGGGTTAGGCCTGGAGTGGTTCCTAACTGAGCCAGTTCTGCTCGTGCTGGGTCTGTTTTTCCGGGGATTTTTGTGTGGTAGAGGAAATCCTTGGGCATCAAACGTGGTGAAAATCTTGAGAAAGAGAAAAAAATGAGTGTGGTTTAGAGTTTTTGAGTCCAATTTAATTAGGCCTGGAGTCTGTCCTAACTGAGCCAATTCTGCTCGTGCTGGGCATCATCTTGAGAGGGATTTTGGGTCTGGGGCTGTTCCTTTGGGGTTAAAATGTGGTAAAAACATTGAGAAAGAGAAAAAAACGGGTGTGGTTTGGGGTTTTTACCTCAGAATGGATTAGGCCTGGAGTGGCTCCTAACTGAGCCAATTCTGCTCGTGCTGGGTCTGTTTTTGAGAGGGATTTTGGTTCTAGAGCTGTTCCTTTGGGTTTAAAATGTACCAAAAATATTGAGAAGGAGAAAAACAATGGGTGTGGTTTATTTGCATCAGAATGGGTTAGGCCTGGAGTGGCTCCTAACTGAGCCCGTTCTGCTCGTGCTGGGTCTGTTTTTCCGAGGATTTTTGTGTGGTAGAGGAAATCCTTGGGGATCAAACGTGGTGAAAATATTGAGAAAGAGAAGAAAATGAGTGTGGTTTAGAGTTTTTGAGTCCAATTTAATTAGGCCTGAAGTCTGTCCTAATTGAGCCGATTCTGCTCGTGCTGGGCATCATCTTGAGAGGGATTTTGGGTCTGGAGTCGTTCCTTTGTGGTTAAAATGTGGTGAATATTGAGGAGAAAAATGGGTGTGGTTTATTTACCTCAGAATGGGTTAGGCCTGGAGTGGCTCCTAACTGAGCCCGTTCTTCCTGGGCTGGGCCTCTTCTGGAGAGGGATTTTGGGTCTGGAGCTGTTCCTTTGGGGTTAAAATGTGATAAAAACATTGAGAAAAACATTGGTGTGGTTTGGGGTTTTTACCTCAGAATGGGTTAGGCCTGGAGTGGCTCCTAACTGAGCTCGTTCTGCTCGTGCTGGGTCTGTTTTTCCGGGGATTTTTGTGTGGTAGAGGAAATCCTTGGGGATCAAATGTGGTGAAAATATTGAGAAAGAGAAAAAAATGAGTGTGGTTTGGAGTTTTTGCCTCAGAATTAATTAGGCCTGGAGTCTGTCCTAATTGAGCCAATTCGGCTCGTGCTGGGCATCATCTTGAGAGGGATTTTGGGTCTGGAGCTGTTCCTTTGGGGTTAAAATGTGGTAAAAACAGTGATGAAGAGAAGAAAACAGGTGTGGTTTGGGGTTTTTGCCTCAGATTTAATTAGGCCTGAAGTCTGTCCTAACTGAGCCGATTCTGCTCGTGCTGGGTCTATTTTTGAGAGGGATTTTGGGTCTGGAGCTGTTCCTTTGTGGTTAAAATGTAGCAAAAATATTGAGAAAGAGAAAAAAATGGGTGTGGTTTAGAGTTTTTACCTCAGAATGGGTTAGGCCTGAACTGTCTTGGAATGGGTTAGGCCTGGAGTGGCTCCTAACTGAGCCCGTTCTGCTCGTGCTGGGTCTGTTTTTCCGAGGATTTTTGTGTGGTAGAGGAAATCCTTGGGGATCAAATGTGGTGAAAATCTTGAGAAAGAGAAAAAAATTGGTGTGGTTTGGGGTTTTTAAGTCCAATTTAATTAGGCCTGAAGTCTCTCCTAACTGAGCCGATTCTGCTCGTGCTGGGCATCATCTTGAGAGGGATTTTGGGTCTGGAGCTGTTCCTTTGGGTTTAAAATGTAGCAAAAATATTGAGAAAGAGAAAAAAATTGGTGTGGTTTAGAGTTTTTGCCTCAGATTTAATTAGGCCTGAAGTCTGTCCTAACTGAGCCAATTCTGCTCGTGCTGGGTCTATTTTTGGAAGGGATTTTGGGTCTAGAGCTGTTCCTTTGGGGTTAAAATGTGGCAAAATAAAGAAAGATTAAAAAATCGGTTTGGTTTAAGGTTTCTACCTCAGAATGGGTTAGGCCTGGAGTGGCTCCTAACTGAGCCAATTCTGCTCATGCTGAGCCTCTTTTTGAGAGGGATTTTGGGTCTGGAGCTGTTCCTTTGGGGTTAAAATGTGGTAAAAATATTAAGAAAGAGAAAACTGATGTGGTTTAGAGTTTTTACCTCAGAGTGAATTAGGCCTGAACTGTCTCGGAATGGATTAGGCCTGAAGTCTCTCCTAACTGAGCCGATTCTGCTCGTGCTGGGTCTGTTTTTGAGAGGGATTTTGGGTCTAGATCTGTTCCTTTGGGGTTAAAATGTAGCAAAAATCTTGAGAAGGAGAAAAAAATGGGTGTGGTTTATTTACCTCAGAATGGGTTAGGCCTGGAGTGGTTCCTAACTGAGCCAGTTCTGATTGTGCTGGGCCTGTTTTTGAGAGGGATTTTGGGTCTTGAGCTGTTCCTTTGGGGTTAAAATGTGGTGAAAATATTGAGAAAGAGAAGAAAACCAATGTGCTTTAGAGTTCTTACCTCAGAATGAATTAGGCTTGATTTGTCCTGGAATGGGTTAGGCCTGGAGTGGCTCCTAACTGAGCCAGTTCTGCTCGTGCTGGGTCTGTTTTTCCGAGGATTTTTGTGTGGTAGAGGAAATCCTTGGGGTTAAAATGTGGTAAAAACATTGAGAAAGAGCAAAAAATTGGTGTGGTTTGGAGTTTTTACCTCCAATTTAATTAGGCCTGGAGTCTGTCCTAACTGAGCCAGTTCTGCTCATGCTGGGTCTATTTTTGGAAGGGATTTTGGGTCTCGAGCTGTTCCTTTGAGGTTAAAATGTGATAAAAACATTGAGAAAGAGAAGAAAACGGGTGTGGTTTAGGGTTTTTACCTCAGAATGGGTTAGGCCTGGAGTGTCCTGAAATGGATTAGGCCTGGAGTGGAGCTTAACTGAGCCAGTTCTGCTCGTGCTGGGTCTTTTTTGAGAGGAATTTTGGGTCTAGAACCGTTCCTTGAGATTAAAATGTGGTAAAAACATTAAGAAAGGTTAAAAGCGGGTCTGGTTTAGGGTTTTTACCTCGTCAAGGATCCCGTTGTGGATTTTAAACCGAGTGTTTCAGCAGGAGGGAGCAGAAAGAATTGGGAAAGCCCGGTTTAGTCTTAGGATCGGGTTTATTTTATGGGACTTTTCCGAGGATTTGAAAGCTTGAGCCTGGAGCAGCTGAGGCCACTGGGGAACTGAACCCCGCCTGGGGCTGGGATCTGCCATCCCCGTCCCGGCTGGGATTTGGGATTTGGGATTTGGGATTTGGGATCTGCCATCCGCATCCCAGCTGGGATTTGGGATTTGGGATCTGGGATTTGGGATTTGGGGTCTGCCATCCCTGTCCCAGCTGGGATTTGGGATTTGGGATTTGGGATTTGGGGTCTGCCATCCCTGTCCCAGCTGGGATTTGGGATTTGGGATCTGGGATTTGGGATTTGGGATTTGGGATCTGCCATCCGCATCCCAGCTGGGATTTGGGATTTGGGATTTGGGATCTGGGATTTGGGATCTGCCAATCCCAACGCTGGGTTTTTTTCTCTGACTCCGAGCGGGGTTGAGACCCCGAGTCTGGTGCAGGAATCCCAAAAACTGAGTTCATTTAAGACCTGAATTCTGACCTAAAATTCTGTCTAAAAAAACCCGAGTTTATTTAAGCCCTAAGTTCTGATCTAAAGCTTGGTTTAAAAAAAACTGAGTTTATTTAAGATGTAAATTGTGATCTAAAGCTCAGTTTTAAAAAAAACTGAGTTTATTTAAGACGTAAATTCTGATCTGAAGCTCAGTTTTAAAAAAAACTGAGTTTATTTGAGACCTAAATTCTGATCTAAAGCTCGGTTTTAAAAAAAACTGAGTTCATTTAAGATGTAAATTCTGATCTAAAACTCGGTTTTAAACAAAACTGAGTTTATTTAAGGCCTAAATTCTGACCTAAAATTCTGTCTAAAAAAACCTGCGTTTATTTAAGACGTAAATTCTGACCTGAAGCTCGGTTTAAAAATAAACTGAGTTTATTTAAGCCCTAAATTCTGACCTAAAAATCTATTTTAAAAAACCTGAGTTTATTTAAGATCTAAATTCTGATCTAAAGCTCGGTTTTAAACAAACCTGAGTTTATTTGAGACCTAAATTCTGACCTGAAATTCTGTCTAAAAAAACCTGAGATTATTTAAGCCCTAAATTCTGATCTAAAGCTCGGTTTAAAAAAACCCTGAGTTTATTTAAGACATAAATTCTGATCTAAAATTCTGTCTAAAAAAACCCGAGTTTATTTAAGCCCTAAGTTCTGATCTAAAGCTTGGTTTAAAAAAAACTGAGTTTATTTAAGATGTAAATTCTGATCTAAAGCTCGGTTTAAAAAAAGCTGAGTTTATTTAAGACCTAAATTCTGATCTAAAGCTCGGTTTTAAAAAAGCCTGAGTTTGTTTAAGACCTAAATTCTGATCTAAAAATCTGTCTAAAAAAACCTGAGTTTAAAAAAACTGAGTTTATTTAAGATGTAAATTCTGATCTAAAGCTCAGGTTTAAACAAACCTGAGTTTATTTAAGACCTAAATTCTGACCTAAAATTCTGTCTAAAAAAACCTGCGTTTATTTAAGACGTAAATTCTGACCTGAAGCTCGGTTTAAAAATAAACTGAGTTTATTTAAGCCCTAAATTCTGACCTAAAAATCTATTTTAAAAAACCTGAGTTTATTTAAGATCTAAATTCTGATCTAAAGCTCGGTTTTAAACAAACCTGAGTTTATTTGAGACCTAAATTCTGACCTGAAATTCTGTCTAAAAAAACCTGAGATTATTTAAGCCCTAAATTCTGATCTAAAGCTCGGTTTAAAAAAACCCTGAGTTTATTTAAGACATAAATTCTGATCTAAAATTCTGTCTAAAAAAACCCGAGTTTATTTAAGCCCTAAGTTCTGATCTAAAGCTTGGTTTAAAAAAAACTGAGTTTATTTAAGATGTAAATTCTGATCTAAAGCTCGGTTTAAAAAAAGCTGAGTTTATTTAAGACGTAAATTCTGATCTGAAGCTCAGTGTTAAAAAAAACTGAGTTTATTTGAGACCTAAATTCTGATCTAAAGCTCGGTTTTAAAAAAAACTGAGTTCATTTAAGACCTAAATTCTGACCTAAAATTCTGTCTAAAAAAACCTGCGTTTATTTAAGACGTAAATTCTGACCTGAAGCTCAGTTTAAAAATAAACTGAGTTTATTTAAGCCCTAAATTCTGACCTAAAAATCTATTTTAAAAAACCTGAGTTTATTTAAGATGTAAATTCTGATCTAAAGCTTGGTTTTAAACAAACCTGAGTTTATTTAAGACATCAATTCTGATCTAAAGCTCGGTTTTAAACAAACCTGAGTTTATTTGAGACCTAAATTCTGACCTAAAATTCTGTCTAAAAAAACCTGAGTTTATTTAAGCCCTAAATTCTGATCTAAAGCTCGGTTTAAAAATAAACTGAGTCTATTTAAGACCTAAATTCTGACCTAAAAATCTGTTTAAAAAAAACCTGAGTTTATTTAAGATCTGAATTCTGGTCTAAAGCTCGGTTTTAAACAAACCTGAGTTTATTTAAGCCCTAAATTCTGATCTCAAGCTCGGCTTAACCCAAACCCACTCAAACAATGAACGGGCGATTAAAATTAATTCCCTCTCCTTTGTCCCTCCCCCATTCCTGGCACAGAATGGGAGCCCCCTCATTTGCATGGCTGAGCAGCGGCCTCATTTGCATAATCACCCCTCATTTGCATAATCGCCCCCTCATTTGCACAATTAACCCCCGCCTCGTTACCGCTCAGCCCCTTATTGGAATTGCCCCTCTCCTCGGATTCCAAATGGTCCCGGGAGCTGGGAATGTTCAGCTGGAGAAGGGAAGGGTCCAGGGAATTCTTGGAGGCTTTTCCAGAGGTTCCGGGAGAGCTGGGATTTGGGATAAAGGATGGAGGGACTGGGAATGGCTGCAAATGGGAAAGGGGAGTTTGGGATGGAATTCCCAAAAAATCCCTGGGAGCGTCCAAGGATGGATTTGGGATCAGGGTTGGAGTGGGATGGGATTGAAGCTCCATGGATCCCATTCATGGAATTCCAGGATTCTGGGATCAAGGACACTCAGGATCCATCCCGAGGGGTTTTTATGGAATTCGGGGATGGCAAAGGGAAGGGAGACCCTGCCTGGAGTCCCCAATTCCCAGGGGATTCCCGGAATTCCTTTGGGATGGGGATGGATCCAAGGGCAGGCCTGGAGAGCTGGGAATGGAGGGAATTCCCTGGGAAAGGGGCAGGGATTTGGGGAAGGAATTCCCAGAGAATCCCTGGGAGTGTCCAAGGAAAGGTCGGAGCAGCCTGGGATGGTGGGGGTGGAATGGGATGGGATTGGAGCTCCATGGATCCCATTCATGGAATTCCAGGATTCTGGGATCGAGGACACTCGGGATCCATCCCGAGGGGTTTTTATGGAATTTGGGGATGGCAAAGGGAAGGGAGACCCTGCCTGGAGTCCCCAATTCCCAGGGAATTCCCGGAATTCCTTTGGGATGGGGATGGATCCAAGGGCAGGCTGAGAGAGCTGGGAATGGAGGGAATTCCCTGGGGAAGGGGCAGGGATTTGGGAAACAATTCCCAGAGAATCCCTGGAAAGGTTAGAGCAGCCCAGGTTTTCCATCTTGGACAGGGACAATTCCCTCCTCCCACAAACGCGGAATTCCCGTTGGTTCCAACGACCCAGAGCTGACAAATCCATAAATCCCCTGGATTCTGCTCCTGACTTTCCGGGATGGGCAGAAATCCCTAAAATTCCAAGATTTCACCCAAAAAAGAAACCCGGGAAAACATTTTAACTTTTCAAAAAAATATGGGAATTTTTTTCCCAAAGCAGCAGGAATTGTTTTTCCCATCCCAAAAAATCCGGGAATTTTTTTTCCAGAGGAGCAGAAAATGTTTCACCCATCCCAAAAATCCGGGAATTTTTTCTCCCAAAGCAGCAGGAATTGTTTTTCCCATCCCAAAAAATCCTGGAATTTTTTTCCAGAGCCCCAGGAATTGTTTCACCCATCCCAAAAATCCGGGAATTTTTTTCCCAGAGCCCCAGGAATTGTTTCACCCACCCCAAAAAATCTGGGAATTTTTTTCCCAAAGCACCAGGAATTGTTTCACCCATCCCAAAAAATCCAGGAATTTTTTTTCCAGAGGAGCAGAAAATGTTTTTCCCATCCCAAAAAATCCGGGAATTCTTTTCCAGAGCAGCAGGAATTGTTTCATCCATCCCATAAAATCTGGGATTTTTTTTCCCAAAGCAGCAGGAATTGTTTCACCCATCCCAGAAAATCCAGGAATTCTTTTTCCAACCCCATAAAATCCGGGAATTTTTTTTCCCAAAGCAGCAGGAATTGTTTCACCCATCCCAAAAATCCGGGAATTTTTTTCCCAAAGCGTCAGGAATTGTTTCACCCATCCCAAAAAATCCTGGAATTTTCTCTCAAAGAACCAGGAATTGTTTCACCCATCCCAAAAAATCTGGGAATTTTTTCTCCCAAAGCACCAGGAATTGTTTCCCCCATCCCAAAAAACCCAGGAATTTTTTTCCCAGAGCCCCAGGAATTGTTTCACCCATCCCAAAAACTCCAGGAATTTTTTTCCTAGAGGAGCAGGAATTCTTTTTCCCACCCCAAAAATCCGGGAATTTTTTTCCCAGATCACCAGGAATTGTTTCACCCATCCCAAAAATCCGGGAATTATTTCCCCAAAGCACCAGGAATTGTTTCACCCATCCCAAAAAATCTGGGAATTTTTTTACCAGAGCAGCAGGAATTCTTTTTCCCACCCCAAAAAATCCTGGAATTTTTTTCCAGAGCATCAGGAATTGTTTCATCCATCCCAAAAAATCCTGGAATTTTTTCCCAAAGCAGCAGGAATTGTTTCACCCATCCCAAAAAATCTGGGAATTTTTTTCCAGAGCCCCAGGAATTGTTTCACCCATCCCAAAAAATCCAGGAATATTTTTCCAGAGCCCCAGGAATTGTTTCACCCATCCCAAAAAGTCCGGGAATTTTTTCCCAGAGCCCCAGGAATTGTTTGTCCTTGACCGTGCCGGTTCCTGATTGAATTTTGCTGTTCCTGCCTCCGGGCTCCGTGTTTAAATTCCTTTCCAATCCCTCATTTCTCAGCTCCGGCAGCTCCCATCCATCCCGGAAAAAAAATCAGGGATATAAATCCCGCCAAACCGGAGGGAAAAACATCCATCAGCTTTCTTTTTTTCCCGGGATTCTATTCCCAGCGGCGACCGAAGCCTCTGGAAAGAAGAAAACACATTTGGTGTTGGAGTCAGGGAACGATGAGATCCGAGCGCGATTCAGCCGCCAAATTATCCCCGGAGCGCAGGAATAGCGGGAATTGCGACGGGAGCGGGGAGATCACGGCACAGCTGGAGGCACCCACGGGGAATTTTTGGGTGGAAAAAGCCAGGAAAAGCTGAGGATGGGGGTGGGAAAGAGGCAAGAATTCCAGTTTGGGAGCGGGGATTTGGGATAAGGGGAGGTTTGAGGTCCTTTTGGTGTAAAATATCCCGGGATTTTATTTGGGAATGATGAGTGGAAAAGAGGCAGAACTCTTTGGAGCTGACTCCCTGATTCCTGAAAATTCAGGAGGTACCTGGAAGGAATTTTGTTGGATTCTTGGCTCACGCAGAGAGCAAGAATTCCAGTTTGGGAGTGAGGATTTGGGATTGGGATGAGATTTAAGGTCCTTTTGACGTAAAATATCCTGGGATTTTGGGAATAATGAATGGACAGGATTCATGGATCAGAACTCCTTGGATCTGATTCCTGAATGACAGCAGAGCCCAAAATTCAGGAGATTCCTGGAGGGAATTTTGTTGGATTCTTGGCTCATCCAGAGAGCAAAAATTCCAATTTGGGAGCGGGGATTTGGGATCGGAATGGGATCCATCCTGGGATTTTGGGGATAATGAATGGACAGGATCCATGGATCAGAACTCCTTGGATCTGATTCCTCAATGGCAGCAGAGCCCAAAATTCAGGAGATTCCTGGAGGGAATTTTGTTGGATTCTTGGCTCATCCAGAGAGCAAAAATTCCCGTTTGGGAGCGGGGATTTGGGATCGGGATGAGATTTACGGTTCTTCCGACCTAAAATATCCCGGGATTTTGGGAATAACGAATGGACAGGATTCATGGATCAGAACTCCTTGGATCTGATTCCTCAATGGCAGCACAGCCCAAAATTCAGGAGGTTCCTGGAGGGAATTTTTGTTGGATTCTTGGCTCATCGGGATGAGCTTTGAGGGCCCTTCCAACCCAAACCATCCCAGGATTTTGGGAATAATGAGTGGAAAAGAGGCAGAACTCTTTGGAGCTGACTCCCTGATCCCTGAAAATTGAGGAGGTTCCTGGAGGGAATTTTGTTGGATTCTTGGCTCATGCAGAGAGGAGGAATTCCCATTTGGAAGCAGGGATTTGGGATCGGAATGGGATCCATCCTGGGATTCTGGGAATAATGAATGGACAGGATTCATGGATCAGAACTCCTTGGATCTGATTCCTCAATGGCAGCACAGCCCAAAATTCAGGAGGTTCCTGGAGGGAATTTTGTTGGATTCTTGGCTCACGCAGAGAGCAAGAATTCCCGTTTAAGAGCAGGAATTTGGGATCAGAACGGGATGAGGTCTGAGGTCCTCCAAACCCAAACCATCCTGGGATTTTGGGAATAATGAGTGGAAAAGAGGCAGAACTCTTTGGAGCTGACTCCCTGATTCCTGAAAATTGAGGAGGTTCCTGGAGGGAATTTTGTTGGATTCTTGGCTCATGCAGAGAGCAAGAATTCCCATTTGGGAGTGAGGATTTGGGATTGGGATGAGATTTATGGTTCTTCCAACCTGAAATATCCTGGGATTTTGGGAATAATGAACGGACAGGATTCATGGATCAGAACTCCTTGGATCTGATTCCTGAATGACAGCAGAGCCCAAAATTCAGGAGATTCCTGGAGGGAATTTTGTTGGATTCTTGGCTCATCCAGAGAGCAAAAATTCCAGTTTGGGAGCGGGGATTTGGGATCGGAACGGGATGAGCTTTGAGGGCCCTTCCAACCCAAAATATCCCGGGATTTTGGGAATAATGAGTGGAAAAGAGGCAGAACTCTTTGGAGCTGACTCCCTGATCCCTGAAAATTGAGGAGGTTCCTGGAGGGAATTTTGTTGGATTCTTGGCTCATGCAGAGAGGAGGAATTCCCATTTGGGAGCTGGAATTTGGGATCGGGATGGGATGAGCTTTGAGGGCCCTTCCAACCCAAAATATCCTGGGATTTTGGGAATAATGAATGGACAGGATTCATGGATCAGAACTCCTTGGATCTGATTCCTCAATGGCAGCAGAGCCCAAAATTGAGGAGATTCCTGGAGGGAATTTTGTTGGAATTTTGGCATCAGAAACAAGGAATCCTCCCAATTCAGTTCACAAATCCCGGATTTCATTCCCAGTTCCGGAGATTCCCCCCATCCTGCATTTCCTGCCCTTCCCAACTCCACAACCTCCGGAAACCGAACACAAATCCAGCATTAAATTGGATTTTTTAATATAAAACATCGAATCCAATGAAATTTTGGGTCGTAATCCCCAGCTCAGCTCCGGGATCAGGAATTGCCGGGTTGTGTAAATCCAATCAAGCTTTTAATTCACCTCCAATTTGATATTTTTTGGTGTTTCTAAAGCAATCAAATCCCTACTTTTAGCAGCAGGTTTGGAATAAAATTGGATTTATGTTGTAAACAGGAAGAAATTTTGAATTTCTGAGTGAAAATTCCGCATTTTTGAGTGAAAAAACCCCCAAAAATTCAAATTTTTCTTCCAATTTCCACCCAATTTCAATTATTAATTACTTTTATTTCCTTTCTATCCCCACCCTGATTTCAGCTCTTCAATCCCTTTATCCTGAGTTATATCCTGATTTTTCTCCCTCTTTTTCCCTCTCTTTGATTCCTGCCAATCCCATTTTCCAGAGGGGCCTTTGGGGACTCTGCTGTCCACGATTCACTCCTCACATTCCTGGAGTTCAGCTCCTAAAAACCCCTTAAAATCAATAAAAATCAGTAAAATAAAAGAAGTTAAAATAATAAATTCCTTAATTTTAGTAGGAGGTTTGAATAAAACTGAATTAATTTCATAAACAGAAGGAAATGTTGAATTTTTGAGTGAAAATTTCACATTTTTGAGTGAAAAAACCCAAAAAAATTCAAATTTTTCTTCCATTTTCCACCCAATTTCAATTCTTAATTATTTTTATTTCCTCTCTATCCCCACCCTGATTTCAGCTCTTCAATCCCTTTATCCTGAGTTATATCCTGATTTTTTCCTCTCTTTGATTCCTGCCAATCCCATTTTCCAGAGGGTCCCTTGGGGACTCTGCTGTCCATGATTCACTCCTCACATTCCTCGTGTTCAGCTCCTAAAAACCCCTTAAAATCAATAAAAATCAATAAAATAAAAGAAGTTAAAAGAATAAATTCCTTAATTTTAGTAGCAGATTTGAATAAAACTGAATTTATTTTGTAAACTGGAGAAAATGTTGAATTTTTGAGTGAAAATTCCGCATTTTTGAGCAAAAAAAAATCCCCAAAAATTCAAATTTTTCTTCCATTTTCCACCCAATTTCAATTATTAATTATTTTTATTTCCTCTCTATCCCCACCCTGATTTCAGCTCTTCAATCCCTTTATCCTGAGTTATATCCTGATTTTTTTCCCCCTTTTTCCTCTCTTTGATTCCTGCCAATCCCATTTTCCAGAGGGGCCTTTGGGGACTCTGCTGTCCATGATTCACTCCTCACATTCCTGGAGTTCAGCTCCTAAAAACCTCTTAAAATCAATAAAAATCAGTAAAACAAAAGAAGTTAAAAGCATAAATTCCTTAATTTTAGCAGCAGATTTGGAATAAAACTGAATTAATTTTGTAAACTGGAGAAAATTTTGAATTTCCAAGCAAAAATTTCGAGTTTTTGAGCGAAAAAAACCCCCAAAAATTCAAATTTTTCTTCCAATTTTCCACCCAATTTCAATGATTAATTATTTTTATATTCTGATTTTTCCCCCACTTTATTAGCTCCGATTTTTCTCTCTCTTTAATTCTTGCAAATCACGTCCTGTTTGCGCTCATTAATCGCATTTTAAATATTTTTAATTGTCATAAACCACCGGGGCTGTCAGATCAGCGAGCCACGAATTTGGAGATGTTTTATCGCATTGTTTTAATTATTTAATTGATTTTAATTTGATTGTTTTGACATCTCATCCCCCAAAAATGTGTTTTGATACGAATTTAAAGAGTTTGGAGGGAAATCGTGTTTTTTTAATGAGTTTGGGGGGTTTTTTGGGGGGGTTTTTGTAATGATTGGGTTTTTTAGGGGGTTTTTTTTGGAGGTTTGAAGGATTTTTTGGGAGTTTTTTTGGGGTTTTTTGGTAGGATTTTGATAGGGGGTTTGGGGAGGTTTTTTTGGGATTTTTTTAGGGTTTTTTGGGGGTTTGAGGGATTTTAATGAGGTTTTTTAGGGAGATTTTTTGGGATTTATAGGTGGCTTTTTGGAGGTTTGTGAGATTTTTATGGGGTTTTTTGGGAGTTTTTTTGGGGTTTTTTGGTAGGATTTTGATGGGGCTTTTTGGGAGGGTTTTTTGGGATTTTTAGGTGGTTTTTTGGAGGTTTGTGAGATTTTTATGGGTTTTTTTGGGAGTTTTTTGGGGTTTTTTGGTAGGATTTTGATGGGGGGTTTTGGGAGGTTTTTTTGGGATTTTTAGGTGGTTTTTTGGAGGTTTGAGGGATTTTAATGAGATTTTTTGGGGATTTTTTTAGGGTTTTTTTGGAGGTTTGAAGGATTTTGATGGGGTTTTTTGTGAGGTTTTTTTGGGATTTTTATGGGTTTTTTTGGGAGTTTTTTTGGGGGTTTTTTAGGGAGGTTTGAAGGATTTTAATGAGGTTTTTTTGGGAGATTTTTTTAGTGATTTTTTAGGATTTTTTTTGAGGTTTGAGAGATTTTGATGGGGATTTTTGTGAGGTTTTTTTGGGATTTTTTGGGGTTTTTTAGGGGTTTTTTTTGGAGGTTTGAAGGATTTTAATGAGGTTTTTTTGGGAGGTTTTTTGGGATTTTGGGGGTTTTTGGGAGGTATTTTTGGGATTTTTAGGTTGTTTTTTGGAGGTTTGAGGGATTTTAATGAGGTTTTTTGGGGATTTTTTTAGGGTTTTTTTGGAGGTTTGAAGGATTTTGATGGGGATTTTTGTGAGGTTTTTTTGGGATTTTTATGGGGTTTTTTGGGAGGTTTGAGGGATTTTAATGAGGTTTTTTTGGGAGGTTCTTTGGGATTTTTGGGGTTTTTTTGTAGGATTTTGGGAGTTTTTGTGAGGTTTCTTTGGGATTTTTAGGTGGTTTTTTGGAGGTTTGTGAGATTTTGATGGGGTTTTTAGGGAGTTTTTTGGGATTTTTTGGTAGGATTTTGATGGGGGTTTTTGTGAGGTTTTTTTGGGATTTTTATGGGGTTTTTTGGAGGTTTGAAGGATTTTAATGAGATTTTTTGGGGATTTTTTAGGGGTTTTTTTGGGAGTTTGAAGGATTTTAATGAGGTTGTTTTGGGATTTTTTTAGGGTTTTTTTGGAGGTTTGAAGGATTTTGATGGGGTTTGTGTGTATTTTAAATGGGAGGTTTTGGGGTTTTTTTTGTAGGTTTGAAGGATTTTAATGAGGTTTTTTTTGGGAGATTTTTTTAGTGATTTTTTAGGATTTTTTTTTGAGGTTTGAGAGATTTTGATGGGGATTTTTGTGAGGTTTATTTTGGGATTTTTTGGGGTTTTTTAGGGGGTTTTTTTGGAGGTTTGAGGGATTTTAATGAGGTTTTTTTGGGAGGTTTTTTGGGATTTTTAGGGTGTTATTTTGGTAGGATTTTGGGGTTTTTTGTGAGGTTTTTTTGGGATTTTTAGGTGGTTTTTTGGAGGTTTGTGAGATTTTAATGAGGTTTTTTGGGGAGGTTTTTGGGATTTTTATGGGGTTTTTTGGGAGTTTTTTGGGGTTTTTTAGGGAGGTTTGAAGGATTTTAATGAGGGTTTTTTGGGAGTTTTTTTAGTGATTTTTTAGGGGTTTTTTTGAGGGTTGAAGGATTTTGATGGGGATTTTTGTGAGGTTTATTTTGGGATTTTTTGGGGTTTTTTAGGGGGTTTTTTTTGGAGGTTTGAGGGATTTTAATGAGGTTTTTTTGGGAGTTTTTTTGGGATTTTTTAGGATTTCTTTTGAGGTTTGAGAGATTTTGATCGGTGTTTTTGTGAGGTTTTTTTGGGATTTTTAGGTGGTTTTTTGGAGGTTTGAGGGATTTTAATGAGGTTTTTTTGGGGGATTTTTGGGGGTTTTTTTGGTAGGATTTTGGGGGTTTTTGGGAGGTTTTTTGGGATTTTTAGGTGGTTTTTTGGAGGTTTGAGGATTTTAATGAGGTTTTTTTGGGAGGTTTTTTAGGGTTTTTTTGAGGTTTGAGGGATTTTTATGAAGTTTTTTACTGGGGGTTTTTGGAGGTTTGAAGGATTTTGATCCCCCCCAAAAAAACCCCAAAACCCACGAAAAAAACACCCAAAAAAATCCCAAAACCCCAAAAAACCCCCAAAAACTCACCCCAAACTCCCCAAAAACCACCCAAAAAAATCCCCAAAACCCAAAAAAAAACCACAAAAACTCATCCCAAACTCTTCATGAGCTCCCAAAAAACACCCAAAAAACACAAAAACCACCCAGAAACTCACCCCAAACTCTTCTTAAACTCTCCAGAACCCCAAAATTGGGTGATTTTGACCCAAAATGGGTTTTTTTTTGGCACAGATACTCGGAGAGGAGCCTGACCAAGTGCGGTGGCATCACCATCGGGACGCGGCCGCACCTCAGCTCCGTGCTGGGCTACGGCTGCTCCTCACCCCAAACTCTTCTTAAACTCCCCAAAACAGACCCCAAACTCTTCCTAAACTCCCCAAAACACCCAAAATTGTGTTATTTTAACCAAAATTTGGATTTTTTGGTGCAGATATTTGGAGGGGAGCCTGACCAAGTGCGGTGGCATCACCATCGAGACGCGGCCGCACCTCAACTCCGTGCTGGGCTATGGCTGCTCCTCATCCCAAACTCTTCTTAAACTCCCCAAAAACCACCCAAAAACTGACCCCAAACTCTTCCTGAACTCCCCAAAAACCCCAAAATTCCTGGATTTTAACCCAAAATGGGTGTTTTTTGGCACAGACACTGAGAGGAGCCTGACCAAGTGCGTTGGCATCACCATGGCGACGCGGCTGCACCTCGGCTCCGTGCTGGGCTACGGCTGCTCCTCACCCCAAACTCTCCTTAAACCACCCAAAACAGACCCCAAACTCTTCCTGAACTCCCCAAAACACCCAAAATTGTGTTATTTTAACCAAAATTTGGATTTTTTGGTGCAGATATTCGGAGGGGAGCCTGACCAAGTGGGTTGGCATCACCATCGAGATGCGGCCGCATCTCAGCTCCGTGCTGGGCTCCTCACTCCAAACTCTCCTTAAACTCCCCAAAAACTCACCCCAAACTCTTCTTAAACTCCCCAAAAACCCCAAAATTCATGGTTTTTAACCAAAATCGAGATTTTTTTGGCACAGATACTCGGAGAGGAGCCTGACCAAGTGCGTTGGCATCACCATGGAGACGCGGCCGCACCTCAGCTCCGTGCTGGGCTCCTCACTCCAAACTCCCCTTAAACTCATCAAAACCCCAAAATTCATGAATTTTAACCAAAATTTGAATTTTTTGGCCCAGATACTCGGAGAGGAGCCTGACCAAGTGCGTGGGCATCACCATCGAGACGCGGCCGGACTATTGCCTGCGGCCGCACCTCAGCTCCATGCTGGCCTACGGCTGCACGCGCCTGGAGATCGGCGTGCAGAGCGTCTACGAGGACGTGGCCAGGGACACCAACAGGTCAGGGGGACAATTCCCGGGAATTCCCCGTGGGAATGGGCGGGCTGCAGCTCAAATCCCACCCCTGACGTTCCAAGGTCGAGCGGCGTCCCGGGCGCTCCCGGGGTTTCTCTGGGAATTCCTTCGCAAATTCCGCGTTTGAAGCCGATCCCTGGGTCCGTTCCCTCCGTCCGTCCGTTTTTCCCAGATTCCGGCTCTCCTTTCCCTCTGGGAAAGGCTCCAAGTTTTTCCCCAGGTCGTTCCCTTCTCCTCTTGGATGTTCCCAGCTCTCCCAGCCTGGGATTGGATCCATCCCCGGGATGCTTTGGGTGGGATCCATGGAGCTTCAATCCCATCCCATTCCAACCCTACCATCCCAGGGTGATCCAAATCCAGCCTTGGGCTTCTCTGGGAATTGGGGCCCAGCTGGGAATTCCTTCCCAAATCCCTGCCCCTTTCCCAGGGAATTCCCTCCATTCCCAGCTCTCCCAGCCTGCCCTTGGATCCATCCCCATCCCAACTCCTCTCTGGGAAGGAATTTTGGGAATTCCCTGGGAATTGGGGACTCCAGGCAGGGTCTCCCTTCCCTTTGCCATCCCTGAATTCCATAAAAACCCCTCGGGATGGATCCTGAGTGTCCTCGATCCCAGAATCCTGGAATTCCATGGATGGGATCCATGGAGCTTCAATCCCATCCCATTCCACCCCACCATCCCAGGCTGCTCCGACCTTTCCTTGGACACCTCCTCGCTAGGGATTCTCTGGGAATTCCTTCCCAAATCCCTGCCCCTGTCCCAGGGAATTCCCTCCATTCCCAGCTCTCCCAGCCTGCCCTTGGATCCATCCCCATCCCAAAGGAATTCCGGGAATTCCCTGGGAATTGGGGACTCCAGGAAGGGTCTCCCTTCCCTTTGCCATCCCCAAATTCCATAAAAACCCCTCGGGATGGATCCTGAGTGTCCTCGATCCCGGAATTCCTGAATTCTTTGGGATCCATGGAGCTCCAATCCCATCCCATTCCACCCCCACCATCCCAGGCTGCTCCGACCTTTCCTTGGACACTCCCACTCCCTCTTGTCTTTCACCCCTCTTTCCCTAATATATCCTTACATTTCCCTGCGTTCACGGTTTTTCTGTCACACATCCATCACTTCCGTTCTACCTCTTCCCTTAACGCTATTTCACGTAATGTAAAACCGTGCTTTAATTTCACATCCCAACCCCTCCCAGCTCCAACCCCAACCTCCCAGGCGGCGATTAAACACGAAATTAACACCAATTAATGAATTCCAATTAAAAACTCCCGAGTTTTCCCGCTGTTCCCCTCTTTCCCAGGGGTCACACGGTCAAGGCCGTGTGCGAGTGCTTCCACCTGGCCAAGGACGCCGGGTTCAAGGTCGTTGCCCACATGATGCCAGATCTGCCCAACATGGGCCTGGAGAGGGACATGGACCAGTTTTATGTGAGTATTCCTGAAAAAAAAATCTGGATTTTCCATGGTTTTTCCCATTTTTTTCCTGTTTTTTTCCCAATTTTCCCCCAATTTTTTCCATTATTTTTCCTTTTTTTTTGGTTGAAAATTCCCTTTTTTTTACCGTATTTTTTTCTTAAGGATAAAAAATTTAACTCTTTTTTTTATTTAGAAGGTGAAAAAAAATAGAGATTCCTTCAAAAAAAAACCCCAGAAATTTCCACTCTTTTTTCCCTTTTTTTCCCATTTTTTCCCAATTTTTTTCCGTTATTTTTTCCCACTGAAAATTCCTTTTTTCCTGTTTTTTTCCCAAATTTTTTTCTTAAGGATAAAAAATTTCAAACTCACTTTTTAGGGATGATGGAAAAAAAAATTATTTAAAAAAAAAATAGGGATTTCTACTATTTTTTACTATTTTTTCCCATTTTTTCCCAATTTTTTCCCAATTTTTTTCCATTATTTTAAATTTTTTTTTCCCCCTTTTTCACCATATTTCTTTTCTTAAGGACAAAAAATCTAAAACTCATTTTTTTAACTTAGAAGGTGAAAAAAAATAGAGATTCCTTCCAAAAAAAACCCAGAAATTTCTACTCTTTTTTTCCCTTTTTTTCCCAATTTTTTCCATTATTTTTTTTTCTGTTGAAAATTCCCTTTTTTCCCCCTTTTTTTCCAATTTTTTTTCTTAAGGATAAAAAATTTCAAACTCATTTTTTAGGGATGATGAAAAAAAAAAAATTTAAAAAAAAAATAGGGATTTCCACTATTTTTTCCCATTTTTTCCCATTTTTTCCCAATTTTTTTCCATTAGTTTTAGGTTTTTTTTTCTGTTGAAAATTCCCTTTTTTCCCCTTTTTTACCATATTTTTTTCTCAAGGATGAAAAATTTAAAACTCTGTTTTTTTACTTAGAAGGTGAAAAAATATTGAGATTCCTTCAAAAAAAAACCCCAGAAATTTCCACTCTTTTTTTCCCATTTTTTCCCAATTTTTCTCCCAATTTTTTCCATTATTTTTCCTTTTTTTTGGTTGAAAATTCCCTTTTTTTTCACCATATTTTTTTCTTAAGGATAAAAAATTTCAAACTCATTTTTTAGGGATGATGGGGGAGAAAAAAGATTATTTTTTTAAAAAAATAGGAATTTCCACTCTTTTTTCCCATTTTTTCCCATCTTTTTCCCAATTTTTTTCCATTATTTTTTCCTTTTTTTTCTGTTGAAAATTCCCTTTTCTTCCCTTTTTTTCCCAAATTTTTTTCTTAAGGACAAACAATTTAAAACTCATTTTTTTTATCGAGAAATGTGAAAAAAATAGAGATTCCTTCCCAAAAAAATAGGAATTTCCACTCTTTTTTTCCATTTCTTTTCCCATTTTTTTCCCATTATTTTTCCCTTTTTTTCCATTTCTTTTCCCATTTTTTTCCCATTATTTTTCCCTTTATTTCCATTTTTTTCCCTTTTTTTTCCCCACTTTTTCCATTATTTTTTCATCTGTTTTTTCCATGAAAAATTCCCTTTTTTTACCCCTTTTTGCCTCATTTCTTTCTTAAGGACAAAAAATTTAAAACTCATTTTTTTTTATTTAGAAGGTGAAAAAAAAATAGAGATTCCTTCCCAAAAAAATAGGAATTTCCACTCTTTTTTTCCATTTCTTTTCCCATTTTTTTCCCATTATTTTTCCCTTTTTTTCCATTTCTTTTCCCATTTTTTTCCCATTATTTTTCCCTTTATTTCCATTTTTTTCCCTTTTTTTTCCCCACTTTTTCCATTATTTTTTCATCTGTTTTTTCCATGAAAAATTCCCTTTTTTTACCCCTTTTTGCCTCATTTCTTTCTTAAGGACAAAAAATTTAAAACTCATTTTTTTTTATTTAGAAGGTGAAAAAAAAATAGAGATTCCTTCCCAAAAAAATAGGAATTTCCACTCTTTTTTTCCATTTCTTTTCCCATTTTTTTCCCATTATTTTTCCCTTTTTTTCCATTTCTTTTCCCATTTTTTTCCCATTATTTTTCCCTTTATTTCCATTTTTTTCCCTTTTTTTTCCCCACTTTTTCCATTATTTTTTCATCTGTTTTTTCCATGAAAAATTCCCTTTTTTTACCCCTTTTTGCCTCATTTCTTTCTTAAGGACAAAAAATTTAAAACTCATTTTTTTTTATTTAGAAGGTGAAAAAAAAATAGAGATTCCTTCCCAAAAAAATAGGAATTTCCACTCTTTTTTTCCATTTCTTTTCCCATTTTTTTCCCATTATTTTTCCCTTTTTTTCCATTTCTTTTCCCATTTTTTTCCCATTATTTTTCCCTTTATTTCCATTATTTTTCCCATTTTTTCCCCCACTTTTTCCAGTATTTTTTCATCTGTTTTTTCCATGAAAAATTCCCTTTTTCCCCCCTTTTTACCTCATTTCTTTCTTAAGGACAAACAATTTAAAACTCATTTTTTTTATCGAGAAACGTGAAAAAAATAGAGATTCCTTCCCAAAAAAATAGGAATTTCCACTCTTTTTGGTGGTTTTTCCCTCTTGGATTTAGGAACTTAATTTTAAAAAAATAATTTAAAAAACCACAATTAAAAATATAATTAAAAGGGAAGGGAATTAATTAAAAAATTAAGAGTTTTGTGAGTTTTATGAACTTATTTTTGGCTCAATATTTTTATTGGTGAAAGAGAAGGAAAAAATGAAATTATTCCCGGAGAAAATTGGGAAAAATGACCCAAAAAATTGCAGATTTTGTGCAGAATTCCTGAAATTTTTCCCTAAAAAAAAATCTGGATTTTTGGTCAAAATGAGAGGCTGGAAGTGATGAGCACGAAATTCCCAAATTTCTGCTCCTGGGTGGTTTTTTTTTTAGGAATTTTCATGGAATTCTTTCCCAATGAAATCCCTGAATCCCTTCCCTTGATATCTCGTGGAATTGGAATGAGAAATTCCCGAATTTCTGTGGTTTTTATTGGGATTGGGCTGGAATTTGGGGTGGAAAAATGGGAATAACAAGGAAAAAAAATGGGAAAATCCAACCCTGGGCAGGCTCAAGGAGCCCAAAATCCAGGATATTTGCAGGATAAAAAAAATGAGGAGGGAGGAATTAATTAAAATTCTTGTAATTAATTTAATAATTATTATTTTATAATTTATTATTACTATTATTATTATTATTATTATTATTATTATTATTTTATTTTTATTATTGATGATGAGTGGTTAAAGAATTTCAGCTTTTGGCTCTGGAATTGCTCCTGGATTTTCCTGCAGGAAATTTGGGAATTTTTGTTTGGAAAGTTTGTAAATGTTAACGCGGGCCGGTGAATAATTAAGTATTTCTTGCTAATTAATATTAATGAGGAACCGAGGGGAGGCGTCTTCAAATCGTGGAATTCTGGGATGGTTTGGGTGGGATTTATGGAGTTTAAATCCTGGAATTCTGTTCCAATCCTGGTGCCAGGGTGATCCAAATCCATCCTTGGGCGCTCCCAGGGATTCTCTGGGAATTCCTTCCCAAATCCCTGCCCCTTTCCCAGGGAATTCCCTCCATTCCCAGCTCTCCCAGCCTGCCCTTGGATCCATCCCCATCCCAAAGGAATTCCGGGAATTCCCTGGGAACTGGGGACTCCAGGAAGGGTCTCCCTTCCCTTTGTCATCCCTGAATTCCATAAAAACCCCTGGGGATGGATCCTGAGTGTCCTCGATCCCGGGATCCTGGAATTCCATGGAGCTCCCAATCCCATCCCATTCCACCCCCACCATCCCAGGCTGCTCCAGCTTTTCCTTGGACAGTCCCAGGGATTTTTTGGGAATTCCAACCCCTCCAGGAATTCCTTCCCGAATTCCCCTTTCCCATTTGAAGCCATTCCCTGTCCTTCCATCCTTTATCCCAAATCCCAGCTCTCCTGGAAAAACCTCCAAGAATTCCCCGGATCCTTCCCTTCTCCAAGCCCAACTCTCCCAATTATTTAACCTTTTTGGGATAATCAACCCATGACTTCCCAGGAATCCTCACAAATCTTGGATTTCGAGGTCGTTCCGAGCAAATCCGGACAAAAAAACTCCGTTTTTTTGCGAGTTTCGTGGATTTTCCTCCTCTCCAACTCAGGAAAAAAACAAAGGAACCCCTTTGACTTTAGGAATTCCAAGCTCCTTCAGCACCAGTTGAAATATTAAATTATTAAATCCTTAAATTAATAAATAATTCCTTTTCTCCCGGGAAGGGCAGGAAAAGCTGACGCCGTTGAGCTCGGCCTAAATAATGAATCCCTGCTGCTTCCTCAGCTCTGTCCTTCCCGACCTATTGATTTCCCACTTTTTCCTGCTGCTCCCACGTTCCCTGAAGTCCTGATCCGTGTGTGAGCTCAGCAGCTGCTTTGATTCATATTCCTGGGAAAAAAAAAATCGGGATTTTCCGTTGTTTTTCCCCCGTTTTTTCCCGATTTATTCCATTTTTCCCATTATTTTCCCATTGTTTCCCCCATTATTTTTCCCATTATTTTTCCCCTTTTTTCCCCCGTTTTCCTCCATTTTTCCACTTTTCCCATTTTTTCCATTATTTTTTCCATCTCCCCCTACTTATTCCATTATTTTACCTTTTTTTCCCCATTTTTTCCTTTATTTTTTCCATTTTCTCTCATTTTTTCCACCCTTTTTCCCATTTTTCCCATTTTTTCCATTATTTTTCCCATTTTTCCCCTGGTTTATCCCCTGGTTTTTCCTATTATTTTTCCCATTTTCTCCCCCATTTTCCTCTGTTTTTCCACTATTTTTCCCATTTTTCCCATTTTTATTATTACTTTTTTCCATTTCCCCCATTTATTCCATTCTTTTTCCCATTTTTTCCATTATTTTTCCCATTATTTTTCCCATTTTTTCCCATTTTTTCCCATTATTTTTCCTATTTTTCCCATTATTTTTCCCATTATTTTTTCCCATTTTTTCCCAATCTTTTTCCCATTATTTTTCCCATTTTTTCCATTATTTTTCCCATTATTTTTCCCATTTTTTCCCATTTTTTCCCCTTATTTTTCCTATTTTTCCCATTATTTTTCCCATTATTTTTCCCATTTTTTCCATTATTTTTCCCATTATTTTTCCCATAATTTTTCCCATTATTCCCATAATTTTTCCCATTATTTTTCCCATTAGTTTTCCCATTTTTCCCCTGGTTTTCCCATTATTTTCCCCATTATTTTTCCCATTACTTTCCCCATTATTTTCCCCATTATTTTCCCATTATTTCCCCATTATTTTCCCATCTAAAAATTCCCTTTTTTTCCCCCCCATTTTTTTCCCAAATTTCTTTCTTAAGGACAACTCTTTTTTATTTAGAAAGTTTGAAAAACCAGGGATTCCTTCCCAAAAAAAAAAATAGGAATTTCCCACTCCTTTTGGTGCTTTTCCCACTTGGATTTAGGGCTTTAATTAAAACAAAAGAATTCCACCTCCTCCTCCTAATTAATAATTATTAATTGTTATTTATCGATTATTTATTATTGAATTGTTAAGTCTTTATTATTTATTATGAATTATTAATTATTTATTATTGATTGTTAATTGGTTTTTTTTAATCCCAAAGGAATTCCAGGTGTTTTCCCACCCCATCCCAAAAACCCCTCGGGGGCGGCTCCGCTTCTTCCTGGGAACCCAAAAAAAAAACCCCAAAACCACCAAAAATCCTCCCAAATCCAGAGGGGAACCCAGAGGAGCCTCGTGGAGGAAATCATTAGGATTGTGGGAGAAAATAATTAGGGATTAATTAGGACAACTAATGGCGGGCTCAGCGGGAATGATGGGATTGGATCGTGGGAACGCGGTGATCCCGGCGGGAAGAGGGACGGCGATGGGGTGGAGGAATTTTGGGATGGAGCACCCAAAAATATTCTAAAAAAAATGTTAAAAACGTTGGGAGGGTGGAGAATTCCAGGGGTTCTGGAATTGGGTGGGAATCGGGGAATTCCCGGGTTTTGGCGGCTCTGGGGTGGCAGTTGCCGGTTTTTCTTTGGAATGGTTTGTGTTTCCTGAGGGGGAGTTTGTGTTTGTTGGTGTTCGTTGTGGATGGGGTCGGAGGGGCCGGGTAAGAGCAGGGGCAGGCACGGAGAGGCCGCTGCTGGCTCTGCCTTCCTCTGATTCTGTTCGATTTGATTTAATTTGATTTGATTTGATTTGATTTGATTTTACTTTATTTTATTTTATTTTGTTTTATTTTATTTTATTTTATTTTATTTTATTTTATTTTATTTAACTTTATTTTATTTTGTTTTGTTTCGTTTCGTTTTGTTTCATTTTGGTTTTATTTTATTTTTTTATTTTATTTTATTTTATTATTTTTTCTTTTCTTTTTTATTTTTAGATTTATTTTATTTTGTTTTGTTTTATTTTATTTTATTTTATTTTACTTTATTTTATTTTACTTTATTTTATTTTGTTTTATTTTGTTTTGTTTCGTTTTGTTTCATTTTGGTTTTATTTTATTTTTTTATTTTATTTTATTATTTTTTCTTTTTTATTTTTAAATTTATTTTGTTTTGCCTTATATTTTATTATTTTGTTTTATTTTAGAGTTTATTTTAATTTTTCTTTTATTTTTATTTCACTTTATTATCTTTTATTTTTTATTATTTTTATCTATTTTAATTTTAATTCTATTTTATTTTTATTTTATTTCATTTCATATTTCATATTTCTATTTCCATTTCATTTTGTTTAATTTTTTATTTTTATTTTATTTCTATTTTATTTTATTTCATCATTTATTTTTTGTATTATTTTATTTATTTTATTTTATTTTTATTTCATTTTATTTCATTCATTTTAATTTTATTATTTTTATTTATTTTATTTTTATTTTATTTTATAATTTATTTCATTCATTTTAATCTTTTATTATTTTTATTTATTTTATTTTATTTTACTTTATTTCATTAATTTTATTTTTATTTGTATTCTATTTTTTATTATTTTTATTTTTTTTTTATTTTTTATTTTATTTTTTATTTAACTTTCTTTTACTTTTATTTTATTATTTGATTTTTATTTAATATTTTATTTTATTCAATTTAATTTAATTTTATAAGTTATTTTATATTATATATATATTTTATTCTATTTATTCTATTTTATTTTTATTTTAATTTCATTTCATTTCATTTTGTTTTTATTTTATTGTTCATATTTTATTGTATTTAACTTTTTTATTTTATTTTACTTTATTTTATTTTATTTTACTTTATTTTATTTTATTTTATTTTATTTTACTTTATTTTATTTTACTTTATTTTATTTTATTATACTTTATTTTATTTTGTTTCATTTTATTTCATTTCATTTCATTTCATTTTTATCACGGGATTTTCTCCATGGGAATGAAGCGATTTTTAATTCCCATCTGCAGAGATTTCCTTTAAATAAAACCCAGCCTAAAAACTCCCTCCTCCCACTCACGACTCAAGATGGGATTCTGATTTTTATATTTTTATATTTTTTTAAATGTTTTTTTTTACTGGAGGAATTGCAAAATCAGCGTTTTCCCAGGAAAATGAGCTAAATTTGGTGGCTTTGGATGCATCTGGGAGAGGAGGGAGAGAGAGAGAGAGAGAGAGAGAGAGAGCCTGGGGTGGGGAAACGAGAGAGGGGAATGAGGGGGGATAAAATTGGGAATGAGAATGGAATAAATTGGGGAAATGAGAATGGAATAAATTGGGGAAAAATGAGAATGGAATAAATTGGGGAAAATGAGAATGGAATAAATTGGGGAAAAATGAGAATGGAATAAATTGGGGAAAAATGAGAATTGGGGGAGAATTGGGGGAAATGAGAATGGAATAAATTGGGGAAAATGAGGGGGAAATAAAATGAGGGGGAAATGAGAATGGAATAAATTGGGGGGAAATGAGAATGGAATAAATTGGGGGGAAATGAGAATGGAATAAATTGGGGGGAAATGAGGGGGAATAAAATCAGGGGAATGAGAATGGAATAAATTGGGGGAAATGAGAAATAAATAAATTGGGGGAGATGAGAATGGAATAAATTGGGGGAAAATGAGAATTGGGGGAAATGAGGAGGAAATTAAATAGAGGGGGAAATGAGAATTGAGTAAATTGGGGGAAATGAAGGGAAATAAAATGAGGGGGAAATAAATTGGGGGAAATGAGAATGGAATAAAATGAGGGGGAAATGAGAATGGAATAAATTGGGGAAATAAAATAAGGGGGAAATAAAATGGGGGAAATGAGAATTAAAGAAATTGGGGGAAATGAAAGTGGGATAAATTGGGGGAAATGAGGGGGAAATAAAATGAGGGGGAAATGAGAGGGAAATAAATTGGGGAAATAAATTGGGGGAAATGAGAATGAAATAAATTGGGGAAATAAAATGAGGGGGAAATGAGAATTAAAGAAATTGGGGGAAATGAAAGTGGGATAAATTGGGGGAAATGGGGAAATAAATTGGGGGGAAATGAGGGGAAATCAAATGAGGGGGAAATTAAATAGAGGGGGAAATGAGAATTAAATTAATTGGGGGAAAATGGCAATTAAATAAATTGGGGGGAATTAGAATGAAATAAATTGAGGGGAAAAATGAGAATGAAATAAATTGGGGGTAAATAAAATGAGGGGAAAATAAAATGGGGGGGGAAATGAATTCAGGGGAAATGAGGGGGAAATAAAATAGAGGAAGGAAATGAGAATGGAATAAATTGGGGAAA
>JAVTVJ010003085.1:0-22884 GCA_034509425.1 Eopsaltria australis | reverse complement strand
CAACACTTTGACCTCCAGTCAGTTTACCACCTCAGAAATAGCTCTTGTTCCAGTTCATTTAGGGAGAGAAGTTTCTTTTGCTTACACCATGGATTTTCTGTAAGAAAAATACAGTTTTTATGGGTCTTCTGCCTCACCATTAGCCGCCACCCGGAGCAAAGTCTAGCTTAATGGTGGATCCCTCCCACACCAGTAGCCTTCCCACAGCCACTTGGGTGGGTTATGAACAGTCCACAGGGTACCTGTTTTAAGGATGCCCAGTTCAATTGCAGCAACAAAGAAAATCCCTTCTTCTGTGCTTAGTAACACAGGTTCTCCTGACAACTCAGGTTCTCTAGCATTCTCCCCGGGACCAGGGCTCTGGGTCACAGCCTCTCCTCTCTTTTGGTTCTAGTTTCTCATCAGGCTGTACTTTTTCAACACTTACTTGTCTGTACTTAGGTATTTCAGTTCATTGGCTGCAATAAGAACCTCACATCCCCTTTGGACTATATCTTCATATATTACAGAGAATTTATTAGCTCAGTCCCCAACCATGGTTCTCTAAAAGAGTTTTCAGCTTCACTCTTGAAGCAACTTCCCATGCACCCCTTTGTGAGTATCAGTTCTACTTTCCTCACTGACTGTAAAGTCTCTGCGCTGTACTATGTAGGTGTCTTCACTCGTTCCTCTCTCTGCGAGGAAGGATGGGTGTCTGTGAGTTTAGTCCAGGCTTGGAGAGAGTTAATCTCTGTCTTTCTTTCTGGCAGTGTGAGGATCACGTGCTCTTTGCCGGGTTGTTTGAACAGGTCCGAGCTGGATGCCAGACGCTCTCAAGAGTCTCTCTGCTTGGCTCTGCCAAGCTGGCTCGGCCTGGTAGGGCCATCTGGGCCCGGGGTGACAGGGCAGGGCCTGGCCTGAGCTGGATGGAGTTTGGCCTGGTCCTTACCTGGCCCGGAGCAGGGGCCTGGCTCGCCTGGCTGCAGCAGCACGGCTGCCGTAAAACCTCCCTTCCCCCCCCCCAATCCCTCCTTCGGAAGGAGTGGGGGGGGGGGAACTGAGGCCTTACCAGCGAGAGAAGCAGGAGCTGCTCCTCTCTACACAGCAGCAGGTCCAAAGAGGAAGAGCGTCAGAGAGTCTCTGCTTATATATGTTTTTTTCCTCGAAGGTGGATCACTTTTTAATTGGTTTACCTACCTGCTGCATGCTTTGGCAGGGAATCCTGAGAGCTGCAGTATGTTTGCACATTCTCCTCTCCCCTAGAAGGGAAGGTCTACAGGTAACCTGTGAATGCAGTGCCTTGTACATTTTCTCTCTCTAATATCTTCCTGTTTTCCCGATAGCAGCAAGGAAGTACCAGATCCAGTTGCCTTTCTCCTGCCTGCTGCTCCAGAGCCTTGCTGCAGTAGCAGTTTGGGTTGCTCCAAACCAGCTGGCAAAGAAAAGCATCCATATGACAGCCAGGCAGAATGGCAAAGGGAAGGTGGAGGCTGGAGAGGACCACACTCTCCAGGGGAGCTGTTTTTGGGCAAGCTGCAGTCTGCCCTCAGTGTGCACCTGCCCACAGTGAGGGTCTGAGGGCTTCGCTGTCAGGGGAGATCCTGCAGGAGGCTGGAAAGCACTGGGAGCCACATCCTCAGCTGCTGCTCCGCTCCGGTGGGACAGTGAAAGATGGTCCTGCTTTCATCAGGTGAGGAACTGAACCCAAAGGCTAATTAAGTGAGTTTTTCCCTAATCCACTTTATCAGAGGGTGAAATTAGCCTCTCCCCTCAGATGAACGTAATGCCAAGACCAAGTACTCACCTCTCCAGAGATCAAGTCTCTCCTGGAGCCTTTCCCCTCTACTCCCTGGGCTGCTCAGTGCCCTGTGCCTTGCAGCTTCGTGCTACTCCACTGTTTCCCTCCCCCAAACCGCAGCAGAGTGGTGTTATGCTGGCTGCCCATCTCCCTGCAGAAGACACTGCGCGCTGCCTCCCCGAGTGGTGTCTTGTCCAGGTGCCATAGCTCAAATGACAGCTTGTGGGGCCACTGGGGTAAAATGCTGCCTGTCCAGACTATCAAGGGACCCTGCTTTACCCATTTGGTCTTGAATGGGGAATAAATGTTCATTGAAATGACAAAAGAGGTGCCATCCTATTGCCTGAAACAGATGGGAAACCTACTTGCATTGGCTGTATTGCTTTTGAGCAGTTCCTAGTTCATCCACATAAAAATGTCTGTCCCACGAGCCTTAGACCTCCTGTGGGCAGCTCATTTGGGGTACTACACAAATCTGTCTGGTGAAGACTTACTGGATACATCTGGCTTGCTCATATTTCTAAAACTGAGCAAAGGACTTATTTATTTGTGACTGTTCTCTCCATTGGTGTGGTGCAGGGTTGGTTACCCAAGAAGGGATGCCTGCCGCGCTCTAAAATGGGGACAATTATCTGCATGCAGCTTGAAAATAAAACTGTGTCGCAGCACCTGTTCAATCCCATTACAAAGAAAGCCAGGATGGCAGGAGTAGAGATGGAGCAGAGTATGTAAGATGCAGGTTTATTTTAAGTGAAATTCAAAATGTACTACTAGGAATAAACTCTTTCTTCATAAAACAGTAGCAAAGAAGGGAGAATACATTTTTCCAAGGAAATTGCAAAAGTCCAGGAAATTCTTGGCTCACTATTCGTTCTAAGTGATATAAAGGAGGAGACTCTATCCAGCACAAATCATATTTTTAAGAATTTCCCAATATTGCTTCCTGTCTTTGTACTTGTGAAGCAAATTGTATATAGAAATAAAACAGATTTGCCTTATCTTTTCAGAAGAAAGTGTCTGCTATATAATTTGCTGGCTCTCGTTCATTCATTCATTGAAAAAGAGCAGGAAAAGGGCTTTTGTGTTAAGAACAGTCAAGGTCAGGGATTTTTGTTTTTGATATTGGCTGCCAGTAGCTTGCTTTCTCTGACTACTGTTTCCAAGTCAGTTTGGCTAGCAATCTAGTTGCTAGCTTACAGGGAGATATTTCACAGCTACAGGTCATCTGCAGTGAGTGCAAAATAGAAAGAGATTTTAGGACCAAAATAAATATCTTGTACTCAGCTCCTATTCATGCCAATATCAAATTAAGTTAATCAAGCCTACTAAAGGACACCCAAATTTGTGACCCTGATGCTGCAAACTCTTCTTTATGCACAATCACCTTTAGAAACTGTGTGAGCAAAAGCTTTACCTGTGTGACTTGGTTTACAGAATCAGAGCCTTTCACACAAGAATTCACTATAGCAAATACTTATTTTCATGGGAAGCAAATAAAAACAGAAAACAATGTTGTGATTTTATAAAAAAGAGAGCTAATGTTCTGCAAGTGGACATTTTTAAGCCATAGTACCTTGACATTGCACAGTCAATTGCCCTCACTCATTCTCAGTCAAACTACTGTATTTCTAAAATCTCAAGTTAATGGTTAAAAGAAAGTAAAAGAAATCATTAGACAAAATATCTATGTCACAAAATGTCAGTATTTGAGCATTTCCTGTTAAGCTTATTTTTCTGGCAGCAGGGCATTTGGGTAGCAGGCAGGCACAAAGTAGAAATCTGCTGTCGTTTATTCCAAGGTCTGTAAAACCAAGCCACTATGTAAGAGTGCAACTTAATTGCACATCCACTGACAACTCTTGTTTAAGCCACTCACAAGTAGTCTGTGACACATACAGAGATTTCACTTTATCTCACCTTTTAATGTAATTCTTAAGATTTTGTGAATATATCAATTAGAGGTTTCTAGTAATGGAAAACAGGTTTCAAATGCTGGAGAAGTACAAGAAATCACCAGCCATATGGGATTTTGTCATTAAAAGAAAGCCATAATAAGACAAAAGCTGAAGTAAGTTAAAAGAGCTGAACAGTGATTTTAGGCGATCTTATGCAAAACCCACTACCTTGGTTTGTTCACAGGAATCTTCTTTAGAAGACTGAAAGAAAATCTTTTTCAACTCTTTGTTTCTTGGCTTCATCTGAAAGAAAGCAAAGTAAAAGCCATCTCAGTGATGCTTTTCATGCTCTGCTTACTTTGTTTTCACATGAGATCCTGTCTGCCACCTTTGTTTTTTTCCCCCTGCTTTTTAGAGGGCTCCTTGTGCAAAACAATGAAGAGTCCTGATAACAACAGGCAGTTGCTCCAAGGCCTAGTTGTTCAGCAGGATTCACTCCAAGAAATTGAGAGGGGTGTGTTGATTCTTTTTTCCATCACCAGCCTTTACAGTTAGCGGGCCAGATGGCATGAGACGGGCGCAAAAAACAACGACAATAAATAATGCTACAACTTACAACGTGGACCAAGCTCAGTTACTTCCACTTCATCTCACTGTTTGGAAGTGCCTTTGATGTACAAAAGCACCCCCTAAGATAATGAAATGCAGTGGCAGCTGGCTAATGGCTGGGAAAGTGCAAACCCTGCATTGAACTCTTCCCACCAGGCTATTCAGCACCCAGGCAATGTCAGTCTCAAGGAGACAAGGAGATGGGAGAAACAGAGGCTTGTTGCTGTGCAGCATTTGGGCTTCTGGGCAGGCTGCTGTAGGTGGGGTGTTATTTGTCTTGTTGAATAGAAGTGATGTGCTTAACACATGAACCTTGCAGACTCTGTCCTAGAAATGTTAAATGAAGCCACAGGGTCACACTACTTGAAGAGACGCTGCTCTTGGGTAAACTTTAAAATGGACCTTTTTTTTTTACACTGCAATCCCATCAGTCATGCAATCAGCGTTAGTTTCCTTTCAGACGAGACTATCTTGTGGCTTGGTTCCATAGGCAATAAAAAAAATAAACACATCCAGACTTTTCTCTCAGCTGCTCCAGGCCTAAATGTGGGCCAGGGTAAATGACAAAGATCCAAAATAGACAGCAGACACAGACAAATATGAAAACCCTATTTGTTCAGGAGCTTTAAAACAGTGGGGGATTTATTTCTCTGACACAAAGAAAAATTTCTGGTCTCTCTGTTAAATGATCCTGTGTTAATAATATTATAATGGGGTCTGACCCTGCAAATACTTGATTAGATGTGCACTCATCTTCTCGCATGTCATTAGTTCTGCTAACCTCAGTGCTGAGGTTTGTCACCAGAAAGTTCAGAATATGCACAGACTTTGCAAGTTTGGGGCTTGCCCCTGCCAAATGTGGCAACAGCCTGTCTCAGCAGGGGTGGGGGGGGAGGGGGGGTGCAACAGGAGATTTGCAGCAGGGTCTCATTGTAAAAAGAGTAAGTGGTGAAAGTCAAGTTTACCAGAATAAATATTTTGGCAAGAAAACAGATCAGGTTTTTTAGTATTTGGCAGAAAATTGTTGGTTTTTTATAGTTAAATTTTGGAACATTCATGCACAATTATAAAATTCAACTTTCCAACAGTCTAGATTCAAGGGCTGGAAATATTCTGAAATATTACTGTTGTGGGTGTTATGATCTTGCAGGTACGGGTCTTGTAGGATCAAATGATCCCATTGTGGCACTTTAATCCTCAGAATACAAATCCACAATTGTCTGAGAGCTGTAGTAGCCTCCAAATATTGTTGGTTTAGGAGGATGCAGAAGATTAAAAAAGGGACATTTTGAATACTGTCTCAAATAAGTACCCAGATCCACAGTCAGGGCAAGGCTGCTGAATCTCAGTGTGTATTTTGATTGACTGTATGCCACAGGTGTAATGATTATTGTAACTTGGGCTAATGTATACTGTATCCTTCAGTACAGCTCAAATATATTTCCTAAGAGTACATGTAAGTCAACGTCACCAAAATTTTTCAGTGCCAAGAGGGAATAGCTCTGTTTAATGCTAAGATTACGGCAGCAAACTTTTGATCTGTTCCTTATGATCCCTTATCCTCAAAAAGTGTACTTGCTTTTTAGGAAAAGTCTTTTGTTTCATTACGTTGGCACTCACCAAGAAATCCCAGCTGGGGTGGCTGGGATTGGCTCTATCAGTCAGCCTTCAACTGTTCCCTCCACAGAGCTTGTTTTCTAAATCTGGTTTTGAGAGCTGTTTGCTTGACAGACTGTTTTGCAGACTTATGATTGTTTGTTTCTGGCTCGTTTTGATTGCTCTGCTAATCTCTAGACTTTGGCCTTGAGGCTATTATTTATTTTGTACTTTTATTGGTGTTTGTTATTTGAAACTTTGTTTTCAGTAGATTTTCGGCCCCTTTCTAAGCCACTTTTCTGATTAAATTTTGTTGAAGAATTTGGTGGATGACTTTACCTATTTTCCCCTCTCGTTCGTCCTCCTCCTAATTGTTCAGTTGAGAACTCACCTGCCTTTGGTTTGTGCCTGCCTTTGGGATTTATTTTCAGATTAGAAGGAGCAGCTGCACAGCTTTTACTTTTATTAGTTCTTCTCAGTGAGTCAGGCCAAATATTAACCACCCATGAACTGCTCTCCCAAAACCTGAAGTGAATTACAATAGAACTTTTGCCTCCACAGTCCAGAAAAAAATATTTTTATTCTTTGACTGTCACTTCACACAGCTCTTTTGTGTGCGTGTGCGCGTGTGTGTATGTGTGTGTGTGTAGATGTATCTCTATAAGGATAAAATAAGTTGAAGCATCAGAACATATGAAACTAGCTTGACCTTTCTGACAATTTGTCTAATTTTATTTTTGCAAGAGTTAGAGCATGAAATTTGTATTCATCTTTAGGCCTCATCCCTGCAATGCCAGGAGCTCAGTGGCATGATTACATGCATCCAGTATTTCCTGAGCAGACTGCTTTCCAAGGCATTGTGGTTCTTAGCTCTCTGGTTCTTTATGTTTTATCTACCATAAAATGTAATTTGGTCCTTCTTATATCTGTTAATAAAATGGTTTCTGTCTTGATTTGGGTGATTTACAGAGTTTTACTATTTCTCAGTTATTGAGAATTCTGCCTGTTTACATTTACTTGCTTTGTCAATGCCTTAACCTTTATGGGGAGCTAGCTTTCCTACAACTTACATATAATAATTCCTGATGTGGGATTTTCTTCCGTTAATACATTTCAAATATGTCTTTTGTTTCTCTTTAGGGCTCAGGGGTCAGTGGGAAGGAGGGCCAAGAGATGGAATATGCCACAAATTAAGCTAAATTCCCCAAAGGTCAATTATTCATAGCAAATTTCAGTTATTTTACAAAGTTTAGGTCACTGCATTTCAATTTCTCATACTTGAGGCTTCAAGATCTTGGCCACACAAGAAGCTGAATGGTCACAGAGACAGCTAAAGCCAATGGTCTCTGCAAGCATTTTATTGTTTTGGGAATAGGACAGGATGTTCAAAACAGGAGCTTCAGAGGGGAAAGGTTTAAGTGCAGAACACCGCTGACATAAAAGTGCCTAATATATGGGATCCCAAATTAACTCATGCATAGTTAGTGGGTTATTTTAAAAATGTATTTCTTGGCAAAGAACAAAGAATTGTAACAGTATAATATGCTAGCCAATACTGAATTTGCCAAAGTCTGTGTCCACATAATGTATGCTGAGGCTTATAAAGAAGACAAATTGTCGCCCTGATTATTACAGTGTGCTGTGTTGATACTTAGTAGCAAAGGTTCTCATAGATTTCATGTAAACATAGTCCATGTTTGTCTAACCGGCCAAGGATTGGTTTGTTCCTTTGGTATTGTTTGTCATTCCTTTCCCAAAGGCGGAGAAGGTAGATGGACTGGGTTTCTCACCTATGGAATTGGAGAGGTGGTAACCTCATTGTCCAATCCATGATTGTATATGAAAAGGTATAAATGTAAGAATAAAGAGAGGCTGGCTCTCTTCTGCTCTTCTTCTCTCCTGCCAGCCTTGGTGGCTCTGTGACCTGACTGAGTGCCTGATTCTTTCACGTCCACCCGTGCGACAACAAATAAACTGGTTTTCTTGTTAACCATTGCTCTTTCTTTGTAAACCATTTTGAATGGTTAAATATCCCCTGGTGGTACCCTGGTTATTGAATTTTGTTTTTCTAATTATGACATGTTTCATAACAGACAGTATATATTTGTGGTGATTGTGTTCAACTCCTGAGTGATCCCTGATAAACTAATCCAGGTTACAATTTCTCTTGCTTCTTCACATTTCAACTACCAGCAGTGGATTAACCTTGCTCCTTTTTTTTTTTTTTTGCAGTGAGGACTTAGATTGTTCCCTCAGTTCTACATAGGCTCTTTTAAGTCCATTTCTGCCCAGTTATGTATAAATGCATTTGCCTCACATTTTTCAATGGCACATTAGCATTCCTAATTCTCCTGAGTCATGCTTTCTAACCTTCTGACTGAATGGCTTTCTGGATTCATTTCCATTGCTCATATTTTGTGAATTTTTTTGCCATTTCCGTTTGCTCTTTTATTAGTCCTCTCAACCATCTTTACCTTTTATAATGTTTTAAGTGATTCTTTTGACATTTGGGGTTGCTGAAGTGATGCACAGGGTGGGTCCAACTCTGTTTTTAGGGTGACGTAGTGATGGTCTCTTGAGGTCTGAACTGCAGCCTGAGCTCATTCCAAGCTCCATTTTATTCTGCTGCAAGTTTCTTTGAACCACTGAAGCTGTTATATTAATAACTGCATTATATGCATAGCTAGTTGTTTGATCCTTTGTGTGCTTTTGATGCTAATTCTACTTTAGCATTTTGTGTTGTTTTAATGTGAATACCTTAAATTAAGTTAGTTTCCTAAGATGTGCACGGACTTGCTTAAATGGATCAGGCCCTATTCTCTACATTCATTTTGAGTTTTTTCTCCCAGCCAGAGCGGTGCATGGAATTTGATAAATATTTTCTTTCTCTCTGGAGTGAGATTCAACATCCACTGTAGGACTGACTTCAAAGTGCAGCCTCCATGGAAATTTAGCCTTCTTACACCAGGAGATCTGTGAGTCACTATATTACAGTATCCTATCTGCTGGAGTCCACAAAGCATTTCATAGTCTTCTTCACAAACAACACATTTAGGTGGTTTATTTCCAAAGGAAAAAAATCTGAAAAGCATAATGTTGCGGTTTAGAGGTTTGGGAAACTGAAAACTGGGCAGAAACACCAATTTGTGTAGTGATTTTAATTCGCCTATTTGAGTTTCTGGTTAAACGCCAGCACACTTACTAAAATTACTTAATTTTAGTTATGAGATAAGAAGTAGGCAAAGTAGGTTTAGACTTTAAGGAATAGAAAGAGAATTTATTAACCGACTTAAAACAGAGAATAATAACAATCAGGAATCAGAAAAAAACCTTTAGAACACCCTTCTTTCCACCTCCCCCGCTCACTTCATTTATTTCCCACTGACCATACAAAAAGACAATACTTCAACTTTTAGTTAGTTTACCACCTCTGGAACAGTTATTTTCTCAGTTCATGTAGGGAGAGAAGTTTTCTTTTGCTTTATCATGTTGATTCCCATAGGAAATACAGTTCCTTTGGGTTTTAGCCCCCATACAAACAGCCACCCAGAGGAAAAGATCTGCTTGTTCTGGAAAATTCCTCCCACTTTAGTAGTTTTCTTAGGACTACTACAATGGACATATGATGGTCATTGAGGTACTCTTTTGAGGATGAACATTTCTACTACAGTGGCAATGAAATCCCCTTTTCTCATTATCGGCAACACAAGTCTTCTATTATTCCCGGGGCAAGGAATCTTTATACAAGAGTCTTAGGGCGGACCTCACCAGATGGCGCGGAGGAGAGAGAGAGAGCGACATTTTTTCTCAGCGAGCCGGAAGTCTAAAAGAAAACCTCTCCAGGTTCTCTCCTGGTTTTATGAGTTCTAGAGATGGAAACTGTAATACCTCCTTTTGGGTACGTCATTTCTGGGTGGCCCTCCTTTCTTCTGTACCGGGAGTTCCGACTAAGGTTACCCCACGACACATAACTTCTAGTGTCTAGTAAAAAAATCCAATCCAAAGCCAAGCCAACAACACAGAATGGTTTTTTGGATTTTTTTTTTTTAATTATACTCTTTTAATTATCCAGAATGCCAGTGTGGTAGTGTACCTTTGTGCCACCAAGTCAGAGTTTCTTCTGGAAATATGTGGTAATTACCTTTGAGGTATAAGTGCTCCAGAGCAGACCTGCCCTCTCCAAAAGAAGTCTTCAAGGGTATTTCTGTTACTCTAATCCATGCAAAGTGAGTTGCTGAAAATCTCTGGACTCTCTGACAGATGAAATGGCATTGATTGGGAGACACTATGTTCTGCAAGGAAATCCAAGCACAGTTCTTTGAAAGGACTTATTACCAGTAAAATGTAGGCACTCTCAAAGCAATAACAAAGTAAAACTACCATCTGTCAGCTAGAAGGAATAAATGAGGAAAGGAATGAAAAAACTTAGTGTGTAGTTGATAATTAATCTGTAAGGTGCTGCAGACTCCACTTAGCTCTAATAGTATCTAGAGAGAAAAAGATGTCATCCACCATCACACATATTCCTCTGTTTTTATATCAAAAGGTTGTTAGGCCTCACCTCTTCAAAGATTTGTGCACATATTTAATCTGACTTTACGAATGGTAAAATTAGGCATGTAGGTCAATCTCTGCATGAAAAAGATGTGTATTTTTTTCACATCAGCCAAAGTAAACTGCAAGAGGAATCAGGGAATATTTCCAAACCATTGTGTTTAGACTTGCTTGGAGGGGTTCCTGAAGTGCACCTTCCTGAGATTTCTCTGTTGCTCCTGAGTATCAAGATTGTGATGGATACACATGATTTTGAGTTATTTGAAGTGCTTTACAGTGAATTTTCCTTTTCCAGTAACTGAATTTTCAAGAGAAAAAAAGAGTTCTCACTTGTGAAAAAAACCACAGGAAACACACTCATTTCAGAGCAAAAATTAATAATCTGCTTTGATTAAAAAACCAAAACATTTTATTACTCAGATATTAATTTTCCACAGATCTCGCTCCTGCCTAGGGAGGCTCTGCAGTACACCTTTCCCTTTCAACCCTTATTATTTGGGGTATTCATTTCATTTAACAATAAGGAACTGAAATATTACAATGTGGAGTGAGGAAAGACAGCCTTTTAGTACCATTTGGTGGTTTGCCAAACATTTTGGAAGCGTTCCTGTTAGGACATATTACGTGAGCATATATACTACATTATATATATACAGCATTTTATATTCTTAAAACATGTTTAAACTTTTCACTTATAAATTTCTTGTACGTCAAGATTTGCCTGGGAAAGCAAACCTGCACAACCTGCCCTTGTCCTTCTTCCTTGGCAAGGTTAATGTAGCTTTTGTCATGTTGGGGGATCTTGAAGACAAGGTCAGCACTCACCCACAGCAGCTTGCAAATGGGTGTGTTTAAAGGGGAATGGAAGAAAATCAGAAGAAAGCTGAATGGGTTATGTGAGATAAAAAGATAGAAAAGTGGTAGTTAGAGAACAAAATATGTTGATTCAGTTGTATAATTTGGCCTCTCTATCAAACACAGGTTACAGTTCACCAGGGGAAACTTTTCTGCCTGCCTGTTATCCTCCCAAACAAAGAGGAGGGAAGAGGAATGGAAAAAGGAAGCAATTCTCAGATCTATCCCATTGTTTTAATTTAACCAAGCTGTAGCAGAGCTCAAGTCAGGATTATTTGGAGCATTGCTGAGTGACATGTTCCCTGCCTGTTTTTTTCATTTGTTTGTTTGTTATTTGGGAGGGAATTTGTTTGGTTTTTGTTTGGGTTTAGTTTGGTTTTTGGTTTGGTTTGGCTTGGGGTTTTTAGGGTTTTTTTCTCTTCCTTTGGAAAGGGTTGTAATAAACTCTATTAAATATGAATGTTTATCACACAATGAATTTTGGATTTTTTCATCAAACATGAGGCAAGTCCTTCAAGATGCTTTTCTTGGTAAGAAATGACAAAGAGTGCTAATGGGAATACTTGTATGATCCTTTATGTTTTCCTGCTTGAAGTATGTGAACAGTGAAATTGCAGCTGAGAAATGCCAGTAGGAGTGCACTTCATTTCTTCTTCCTCAGCAAGTTCCTACATGAACCTATTTCCTTCTCATGTCTTTGCCCAAAACTTTAAAAAAGAAGACAAAAAAAAAATAGCAAGCAAAAAAACTTTCCACATTAAGCTCAAGAAAAAAAGGAAATAAGTTGTCTGTAGGGAGACTGGTGCGTACTCTCTTAAAATCCTGTTCCTACTGAAGTGTCTCTGAACTTTTTGATGCTGTAAAGCATGGCCAAATTTTCTTCACTGATGATGAAAACTTGGCCTTCTATTTCTTTGAAAAGTCAGTTTTATTCTTTGCTTTATCTCATCAAGGGGCTTCTATCACAGCCTTGTGCTGCAATATTATCCAACATTTTCTTATGATGTGGACCCATGTGGCCTGGTGATGTTTTGTCCTGTAGTATTTTCAGCAGCTGCAAATGGCTAAGGAACATTTCCCTTAGAGAGAGAAGGTGTGCTACAAGCACTGACCCTGCAGAGACTGTTTATAACGAGCACAAGGCAGCAGGGAATTCAGCAGTGTTGTTCTCATAAGGAAATCTTTTCCCTTGCCAAGGTATTGCCTGTCCTCTTGCAGTACTGTGGCAGGACGTCTACCCCCCTCACCTCCTCCTCCTGTGTGTCACAGATAACGGGTACATAAAGAGATAACCCAAGGGCAGGAAGGCCCAGCAGGGGTCATCTCTGGCACCAGAGGGCTCAAACCTCAGCTAAGAATTAACATCTTATTCTGCAGAGCTGATGGAAGGAGAGATAAAAGAAAACTTACTGACATAAGAGTCATGGTTTTACACTATAAAAGATACACGAGCTAACACTAGGGCAGAAGTCTCTCACACCCTAAAGTGTTTGAAGCTTCTTCCCGAAGTTTGGACGCAGGCTTCGTGGTTACTTCCCCGGGGAATGAGGGAAAGGATCTCGGTGTGCTGCACCAACAAATTGGACGGTAAGATACATTGAATCCTAAGCTTATGCTATTTCTTCACTAGCTGTAACTGAAAAAGGTACCATTCTCGTGCACTGTATATATTAAACTACTAGTAGTCTTTCTTTTTGTTTTATTCCTGTGTAGTATTGGTTTGCTTTCAAGTCTTATATCTGTTAGTTTTCCCATCTATTAATAAATGTTTCATTTTATAATAGACAGAATCAGTCATCATTAAAAGAACTTATACACGAGAGTGGGTTTTGGGGTGCTGGTTACCTCAATAAGGTTACTACCTACTGCCAAGGCCTGGGCAGGAGGCAAGGACTGATTTTAACTCCCATATCCATTCGTAACAAGTATCACACTGCAGACTCACCCTGTGTCATTGTTCAAACAACATATCTAAATAACAGGTAATTTTGTTCATTGGCCCAAATCTGAAAAGCTAGAGGGGAGGTGAGAAGTGAGTCCTGCAGAAGAGAAGCTAATCAAATTTTAAGCTAAATTCAAAATCCAGTGTTAAATTTGTGGGATCTTTAACATTTTCCCCTGTCAGTTGGTTTGTTTTAAAGCATAAAAATGTTATTTTGAAAGGAACAGTAAAAATTTCATTTAGTAAAATATTGAAATAAACACCTTGTCCAAACAAGCCTTTCAGTTTTAAAAATACCATAATAGAAATTTCAGTAGTCACTATTTAGATGTTTTCCTGTAAATTTTTGATCTCTTCCCCTGTCAGATTAGTAAAATATTAATTTCCTTCCCTTAAATTCCCTGGGAGTTGTGGGGTGACAGAATCTTTTTAAAAAGCTCTCTTTGCAAAAGATGGGCCAAATAATGTATTTTTATGCGTCTTGATTTGCATTCTTCCTCGGTAAGCTGTAAAAATATCTGCTTTTTTTTCCCCAGAAATTCCTATTCTGTGAGATGTACTCCAATCTCCTTTATCCAAAATACTCTTACTAATGCCTTTATCTAAAAATGCTAATTTAATTTCTGTGAATCTTTCTTCCTGCCATAATGGAAAGGCCCTCAAGTGTATTACCATGCCTGCTACTGTTTGCTGTATCAGTTCCACATGCTAATGTGATTTCCTGTAAGAGGAGATGAATATATTCGTTCTGCAGTGAAATCAGGAAAAAAAAGAAAAGCTTGACCAGTGCTTTAAAGAGAGTAATCTCTATAGAAAATATCAAATTGGTTCTATAGTATGAGTGTTAGATGTAAAATCGTGCTCTAGCACAGACTCCAGACTTTCTCTGCTTTTCTGGCCAGTGACGGATGCTTTTTCTGCCACCTGTTTGGGGACAATTGTGCAACTGGGACTGTGGAATGACGTCCAGTTGCCTTTTTTAGAATACGAATAGGACTTCTGAAATTGCCTGTGCTGAGCAGTTTAGGGCTGAATCACTCTGTAGACTTGCCAGAGAAAGCGTTTAGCTGATGGACATGTGCCAAAGCCCACTGAATTTCACAGCAAGGCTGTTTTTGGCCTGGGTAGGCTGTGGCTTAAGCTCTGTATGAATGACAGTTTCTTTTCTGGAATTATCAAAAAAACCTTATGATTTTTAGTTTCTGACTTTCTTTTGCCAAAGTGCTTCACCTATGTTTTTTCAGTTTGAGCCACCACTGCCTGGTTCTGCTCTTCCCTTCTCTGAAAGGGGTGTCAGGTTTGATAGTAACGTGGATGCTTCATCATGAAAATGTCAGGGGCAAGGAGCAATCTCAGAGCTCAGCTGGCTGAACTGCTCAGTACCCACTGTCCACTTTTGCTCACTTTTCATTTCTGAGTGTGTGCTATTTTGAAGTGCCTCAAATACTGTCAGACTCCAAGCTATTTTGGATGTGAGCATGTCATTTCCCATCCTTCTGCTGCAATCACAATTGGATCCTGCAGGCACTTCCCATAACAGGCCTCAGTTATCAACGGCAGGAGTTTCAGTGCATTTCCCTTCGAAAAGACTTTTGTTGCCAGATGGGAGTTGTTACTTGTTTATATCAGGCTGTGAGTAATGCCCTTTTGCTAGCATTGTACACAATGTTTTTGGGGTTTTTGACATTTATCCCTTCTGTTGTTAGACAACGTTAGCTTTGCAAGTTGCAAACAACAATCTTTTCCCCTCCGGTGTCATTTTTAATGCATTATTCTCTTTTTTTTTTTTTTTTTAGATTCTTTTCTAATTTTAAAGGTAAAAAGAATAGACAAAAATAGAAAAAATAACAAGCTTAGAGGCCTTTCCCAGTCTGCTGTGAATAGATTTTACACATGGATTTGTGTGTCCACTTTCAGGCTTCTCAGATGCCATTTGAGTCTCCTTTACATCTGTTACAGCACACTGCTTTCATGCTATTTTCCTTAGTTTTGTGGGATGCAACCTAAATTGTACCAGCCCCAGCATTTCTGTTAAATGGTAGGATGAGCCTTTTCTCTGCAGACCTCACTCCATCATAATTCATACAAATAGACCTTACCTTGCAGCCTGTTGAGCATGTCCAATGAGAAGAACACTTAAACCATGCTTATTTTGAATACTGACTTTCAGTATTTGGTCCATCACTCTGAAATCATAACTTGGTAATGAAAACTGTCCATGATAACTTTAGCCTCTCATTCCTTTTCATTTCAGAGATAGATGAAATTTTTTATCCTTCTGTCTGCTTGCTTCCCAACTTTTTTCTGTGTTTTTATTCCAACAAAGTTGGCTTTAGCATGAATGTGTAGACTGTAAGGCACTATACATTGCTCTAATGGTGTCAAAACTCAGAGACAAATTATCATACTTGTGCCACATTTCTACATAGAAGATAGACAGCCCATGCCTACCACACTATTTCCTTGTGTTGCTTCTTGCACACAGATATTTTAAAATCTGTTCCAATGGCCCACTGTGAAGGAATGTCCCAGTTTCACAAGGTCCCTATGGCTCAAGCTCCCTGTAGACCTGTGTCGTGGGTTGACCCCAGCCAGGTGCCAGGTGCCCACTCAGTCACTCTATCACTCCCTCTCCCACTGGGAGAGGGGAGAGGATAATATTGAAAAAGACTATCAGGGAAAGAAAAGGCAGTTTTATTACAGTGGGAAAAAAAAATAGAACAAGCAAGTTGAAAGTTGCGCACGCAAAAGCAGAAGGGAAAACAATCATTCTCTACTTCCCATCAGTAGCAATGTCCGGACACTTTCTGGGAAGCAGGGCTTCAGCACGCGTGACGGTTGTTCAAGGAGGCAAACATGGACCAGCCCTGAGTGCCTCCTCCTCCTCCTCTCTTCCTTCCCTTATATATCTGAGCTGATGTCATATGGTATGGAATATCCCTTTGGCTGACTGGGGTCAGCTGGCCTGCTGGTGTCCCCTCCCAGGATCTTGCCTACCCCCATCCCCTTCAGTGGGGGAAGGAATGTCAGAGGGACAGCACTGCTTGGCAGTAGCCAAAACACTGCTCTGTTATCAACACCAGCTCCCAAAGCAAAGTACAGCAGTGTAAGGCCTGTGAGCTTTACCCCAGTCAGACCCAATACAATTTCCACCCCTTATTCCATACCATTTGCATCATGCTCAGAAATCCTTTCCTACTCACACATGCAGTTTAAGCTACATCCTTAAACCATCCCCATCACATTAACTACTATCTCCGGTCCTTTCACATCCTTCCACGTGGTCTCCATTTCCAGCAGAATGTGGGGTCAGGGCAGGAGGAATAGTAAACTTGATTGTTGAGGACTGGCACCATCCCTGTTCATTGTGGCCTTTTTCTTGCTCCTCGCTGAAATTCGCTCTTCATCAGCTCATGTCCCTTCTGCTACTTACATCCTGCAACATACAACTTCCAACATACGTTATTCTTAGCCCAAGGTTAAATCACCTTGGGGTACACATCGGGTCTCCCCATCCTCCCGCATTACCCACCAAGTGCACCCAGGTCCTTGGGCAAAGACAATCCCACGAATGGGTTTGCCCTTCCCCATGGGGGACGCAACCCACACTCACTTCCCCAGCCACTTTCCTATGTGTAGTGCAGGAACCTTGTCTCCCTCCACAGTGTCTAAGGGTGTAGTTTGGGCCGGACCAGGGCGGTTAACAGATCCCCTAGTATTGACCAGCCAAGTGGCTTCTGCCAAGTTCACATCCCAATGCTTCCATATCCTGTTACCTAGTGCCCGTAGCATAGTTTTTAACAGTCCATTATATCTTTCAATCTTCCCAGAGGCCTGTGGGTGAAAAGGAATATGATATATCCACTTAATGCCATGCCTCTTTGCCCAGGAGTTAATAAGATTATTTTGAAAATGAGTCCCATTGTCTGACTCAATTCTATCTGGGGTTCCATGTCGCCACAAAATGTGTCTTTCAAGACCTGAAATTGTGTTCCGAGCCGTGGCGTGTGGCAGTGGTGCAGGTTACCCCAGAAGAAGAATTTCCAATGAGAAAGCCCTGGGGGGAGGAGGAGGGCTCCCCCGAGGTAGAGCAAACAATAGTTTAGCCCAGAAGAGGCTGGGCTTGAGACAGGCTAATACCCCCAGGGCTCATTGGGGAGCACCACCTGCCCATCTAAGTTAGTCACCCCCAGTTTCCTAGAGAGTTCTCAGTTACTGGGTTGTTCATTGTATCACTCCCCTGTCTGTAACCCTCTCTCATCCCCCCTCTATCCCTGGTTCGCTCCCTGTCCCCTGCTCCTCCCCAGTTCCTCCCCTCTGCTACCCGGTGATTGGTCACCGGGGGAACAATAAAAGATTGTGTCCCAGGGGAATCGGGGTCCTCCGATCCCCGGTGTCACAGAGTGCAGAACCTCGTGTCTGTGTCTCTTCATTCCTGGGTTGGAGGAACCCCCTGAGGTGTGGGAGAGTTCGCCTACCGAGCAGCTAGCAGGGAGCAAGGGCAAGAGTCGCTCGGCGATTGGGAACGAGGCTGGCCCCCGAGGACCCAAGTCGCAGCTGCCTTTGCTAGTAGCCACCTCCACTCCACCGAGGAGGCAGGCGGACGGCCACAGCTGACGCCCAACGTGTGCGGCATTTGGTCAGCTTGACCACTTGCCTCATCGGAGCGACCTTCGCCAGAAGCGCGCCGTTGCAGCGTCGGCCGCCCTTCCTGAAGAGCTCCGCGTTTTAGTGGACTTTTCGGGAGGGGAGATCGTGCAACCTCTCTCCCGACGGAGTGTGGAGAGAGCCTCGGTCACCACACCACCCTAGCCAGAGGACTGTGACCGGCGGTCAGGGACGGGAGAGGTGCCAGGGATCCGGGACCCGGCACGTGGAGTAAAATCGCTGCACAGCGTCCAGAAAGTGAGTTTAAGAATTTCCCCTGACCCCACCGCGTTAGCTTTCCTGTTTGCCTCGGCTAGGAGTTGCTGCCGTTATGGGTGCCCGGCTTTCCAGGCAGCAAAAGGGGTTTTACTCCCAAATTAAGGGAGTTTTAACTGCGGAGGGGAAGCGTTTTTCGAAACCTCTTTTAAGGGAATTCGTTAGATGGGTTTTTATTCAGTTTCCCTCGGTTTCTTTAGATTTAGTTCGAGATCTGGGCTTTTGGGACAAAGTCGGGGATTTAGTAACTAAAAAGGTTCGGGAGGGAGATGTTAGCATTACTCGTTTTTATTCGGTTTTGATTTTAATTTGCGATTCTTTGAGGGGACTTAGTAAGGGGAAAGTTGAAACCCCGGTTCCTCCTACCCCACTTTCCCTGCCGCCCCACTCTTCTCACCCCCCTTCCCTGAAGCGTCGAGACTCGCGTCGGGTGTCGTTTGCCCTCAATCCCCCGCGATCTCCGGCGCTCCCTGGCCGGTGGGGAGGGGGCTCCTCTGCGCCGGACCTTCCCTTGGATGTTTTGCCTGTGCCCGGGTGCCCGGTTGCGCCCGTTGTGCCCCCCCCTTATCGTGGTTATGGAGGAGAGGATAGCCGCGGTGAGGAGCGGGATGGCGCCGGCCGCGCGGCCAGCGCGCCTTCCACCCCCCGTTTTGGCGCCAAAAGCCGTTTTGCGCGGGATCCCTCCCCTTCCCCGGACTCCTCCCCTGAGCCTGCCCACGGAGTCCTCCGCCCCCGGGGCCGTCCCTCCCCCTGCGTTGCGTCGGGGCGTGGTACCGCGTCGGGCCCCTCCCATCCCCTCGGGACCTCCAGCCGGCCCCGCGCGGCACCCGTCCCCTCGCGCGCCGCCCTTTCCGGCTCTGATTCCCACGCCCCCCCATTCCGGGTCTTGACACCTAGAACCCGGAAGGGAGGGGGCCGAGGCCTGCCGGCACTCGGGGCCCCGGAGCCTAGAACCCGGAAGGGAGGGGGCCGAGGCCTGCCAGCACTCGGGGCCCCGGAGCCTAGAACCCGGAAGGGGGGGGGCCGAGGCCTGCCGGCACTCGGGGCCCCGGAGCCTAGAACCCGGAGGCCCACAGGCCGAGGCCGGTGCCGAGGCCTGGGGCCGGGCCCCAGCCTGCCCGAGTTCAGATCACCCGGAGCCCGGGGGCCTAGGGGGCGCGGCCCAGGAGGCGGGACAAAGCCTGGTAGCCCTACCGGTCCACCTGGGTAGGCGTGGGCAGAATCCCCGGTGGGAGCCTTTTCCATTCTCCCAGCTGCGAGACCTATGTAAGATGATCAGTGACCACGGGCTGGAATCATCTTACAGGCAGGGCATGCTCAGAGCAACCTTTAGGTCCAACCTCTTAGTCCCAGAGGACCTTAAGTCAATTATGGAAGGGATCCTAACTCCTGAAAATTATATGCTATGGGAAAGGGCTTGGAAACGCCTACTAGAAGACCTCCTGGGAGAATACGATGGGGAGGATGAGGTCGATGACCTGACAATGGACCACCTAGCAGGCGAGGGGGACTTTAGCAAGGGTGAGGAGCAGGCTGCACAGCTCCCAACGAGAGCGATTAGAGACGTACAGCAGGCGGCGCTGAGGGCTCTCCTGACGCTACCATCTGCGGAGGTGCCTTCAGATGGGTGTGCCACCATCAGGCAACAACCAGAGGAGAGCTTTGTTAAGTTTGTAGGCCGAGTGAGGATGGCTCTCGAGAAACAGGAAGAAGACCCTTCAAACCAAGCAAAGCTCCTCCGGTCAGTGGCATACACCAATGCCAACGCTGCCTGCAAGGCAGTCCTAAAAACCCTCCCCAAATTGCCTCGGCCCACCTTAGAGGCAATGTTAGAAGCATGCGCCGAGATCACCCCCGAGCCATCAGTAGCACCCCCTCCTCCAGGCCGCGGACCCCAACAGCAAAGGAGGTATGTGGCAGCAGCGGGGGCTGCCACCCCTGAAATTGACAATAACCGAACTGGACATAACAAGTGTTATAACTGCAGACAGGGTGGGCACATCGCACGCTTTTGTCCAAAGCCCCGGAGAAATAACACCTCTTGTTCTAAGCCTCCCACAGGTCCCGGAGCGGTGCTCTGCCCGTGTTGCCGCCAGCACCAGGGAAACGGGCAGAAGAGCGCAGTACAGCACTGCGCTGTGACACCAAATTAAATGCTGACAACACCGGGACCACCATCACCGCTCCGGCGAGACCGCCCGCCACACCATCGGTGGGAGAGGGGGACACTGCAGCGGCCAAGGACAGGACCAGGTTCCACCTGGTAAGTGCCCACCCTCAACATGACACCAACACAGACTTTCGTAGTTATAACGTGTTTCTTTGTGGAGACATTTATAAGAGGACAGAGCTTTTGGTCGTGGGGGACTCCACGAGGGGCCCTCTCGGGCTCTTTGTGCTCCCTCAGATTGTTACAGCTATCCCGGGACAGACTTTTAAAATCACCGCCGCCTGTCACTCGGCCCCCTGGTTCGGGTCCAGGGGCCAGTGGCTGGCTCATGCAATAATTATTCCGGAGGACCTTCCCAAGACGAAGATGACACCACGGGCCATGTACTCAGAGCTCCTGGGGACCGACAAGCCCACCCTGTCTTGCCGCCTCAAAAACGGCAAGGCAGCGGTGCACATACGAGGAATGATGGACACAGGATCAGACGTGACTATCATTTCAGCAGCAGAGTGGCCACATGGATGGGGGCTCCGGCCCTCAACTGAAAACATCACCGGACTTGGGGGAGCCGTTATGCCCCAGAGGTCCACTAATAACATCTTGGTGGAGGGGCCGGACGGTCATGTTGCCACGGTAAGACCATACGTGGTGGCCTCGGGCTTCAACCTCTGGGGTAGGGACCTTTTGTCGCAATGGGGGACCAGGCTAGAAATCCCAGATACACTAGGGGATTTCTAGCTGGGGCCGCTGCTGGGCGCCCCACCCATGGCTCTGTCCCGCAACTCACCTGGAAAACTGACAAGCCGGTGTGGGTGGAGCAGTGGCCCCTCACTAAAGATAAGTTGAGCGCCCTACGGTCCCTCGTGGAAGAGCAAATTTCCAAGGGTAATGTTGTCCCATCAGACAGCCCTTGGAACTCCCCTGTCTTTGTCATCCGCAAGGCTAGCGGAGGGGGGTGGAGGCTTCTCCATGACCTACATAAGATTAACGAGGTCATTGTTGACATGGGTCCCCTTCAGCCGGGATTACCATCCCCGGCAATGCTCCCCCGAGCGTGGCCACTCGCAGTTATTGACATCAAGGACTGCTTCTTCTTGATCCCGTTGCACCCAAATGATGCGCCGCGGTTTGCCTTTTCTGTGCCGTCTGTGAACAGGCAGGCGCCCCAGGAGAGGTACCACTGGCGGGTGTTGCCCCAGGGAATGAAAAACTCCCCCGTCATCTGCCAGTGGTACGTCGCCCGAATACTCTCGCCCGTTCGGAAGACCTTCACCAAATCCATAATTTTCCACTACATAGACGATGTTCTTGTCTGTGCTCCTTCCGAGCACCTACTAGAAGAGACTCTCAAAGCCGCCATCGATGCCATCCAGCGTGCCGGGATGACCATCCATCCAGACAAAGTACAACGCACCCTACCATGGAAGTACCTCGGCATCCGCATCGGAGAGCGGACCGTCGCACCCCAGCAGCTCGACATCGTGGACGAGCCCAGGACCCTGCGGGAGTTACATCAGCTATGCGGGAGTATCAACTGGGTTCGTCCTCTGCTGGGGCTGATGACAGCAGACCTCGCCCCCTTGTTCGATCTCCTGAAGGGCGGTGAGGGACTCGACTCTCCAAAGCAGCTTACCACCAATGCCAGGGCTTCCATAGGTAAGGTGCGCAAAGCCTTAGTCTCCAGGCACGCCCATAGAGTGGCCCCGGACCTGCCTTTTCAACTTATCATCTTAGGGCAGGTCCCCCAATTACACGGACTGGTCTTTCAATGGGACGAGAGGTTGAAGGACCCCCTCTTAATCATAGAGTGGGTGTTCCTCCCTCACACACCGTCCAAAACTATTACCACGCCACAAGAGCTGGTGGCCTTGCTTATCACCAGAGCGAGGGCCAGGCTCCGCACCCTTGCGGGGTGTGATTTCTCATGCATTCGTGTTCCCTGGAAAGATGAGGACTTGGAAAAATTAGTCCAGTCCAATGAGAGCCTCCAGTTCTCTCTTGACAGTTTCCCAGGCAAAATCACGGGAAAGAAATTGAAACATCACCTCTTTAACACAAATTTTAATTTGGTTCCAAAGTTTATGCAGTCAAAAAAGCCTGTACAAGGAGCTCTGATGGTTTTCACCGACGGCTCGGGATCCTCTCACAAGTCAGTCATGACTTGGAAGGACCCTCGGACCCAGAAGTGGGAATCTGAGGTCCATGTGGTGGAGGGATCCCCACAAATTGCAGAACTAGCAGCCATCGTCAGAGTCTTTGAGAGGTTCCAGGAGCCTCTCAATTTGGTTACAGATTCGGCCTACGTTGCTGGGATGACTGTCAGAGCAGAACACAGTTTACTTAAGGAGGTCTCTAACAAAAATTTATTCGGGCTGCTCTCGCGGCTAGTGTCCCTGTTGTCCCACCGAGAGCACCCATTTCACGTGATGCATGTAAGGTCACATCAAGACCTTCCCGGGTACATCAGTGAGGGGAACCGCAGGGCGGACGCCTTAGCAATGGCTGCGCAGGTGCAGTCAGCTAACATCCCTGACTCCTTCGCACAAGCCAAGATGTGCCACCA
>JAVTVJ010003084.1:0-10898 GCA_034509425.1 Eopsaltria australis | reverse complement strand
CACCATGGATAACCCACGGGAGAAGCAAAGACACCGTGGATAACCCACGGGAGAAGCAAAGTCACCATGGATAACCCACGGGAGAAGCAAAGACACCGTGGATAACCCACGGGAGAAGCAAAGGCACCATGGATAACCCACGGGAGAAGCAAAGTCACCATGGATAACCCACGGGAGAAGCAAAGGCACCATGGATAACCCACGGGAGAAGCAAAGGCACCATGGATAACCCACGGGAGAAGCAAAGTCACCATGGATAACCCACGAGAAAAACAAAGGCACCACGAGTACTTTGGTGTAACCAGGAGCACACCCACAGCAGGCCGTGGATCTGGTGCAGGGCACTCATGGCTCATTTCAACCACTTTCAGCTGGCAAAAAAAACCCTGTGAAGGTAAAAACCCCACGGGATTCCACAGCAAGGTATTCCTGGATCCAGGTATTCCAGGCCAAGGCTGCCGGGCAGAGGAGCAGCAGCGAATGGGGCGATCCATGGGCAGGATTCCAGTGATCCAAGGGTGAGATTCCAGTGATCCACGGGCAGCATTCCAGGGGGAGCTGAGCCCCGAGCCCACGGCCAGGGGCAGGGCTGCCCGGCAGGACCACATTCCTGCCAGGAGAAGGCCCTGCCCTGCCCCACACCTGCCTGAGCTGCTCCCTGCCTTTCCACAGCTGCCGAGTCACTCAGAGACGCGTTAATCACCCAGCGTTAATCACCCTGCGTTAATCAGAGCCGGGGTTTGAGAGCGCCAGCCTCTGCCCCAGGCTGGCACCCACCCCACCAAGATGCCCAGGTGTTGCAAAGGTGCCCAGGTGTTGCAAAGGTGCCCAGGTGTTGCAAAGGTGCCCAGGTGTTGCAAGCGGAGCAATTACACAGAGAAACTCCCTGGGCTGAGGAGGAGAAGGGAGCCAGGTTTCACCTGGCACCTCCTGCAGGTGACCTGCCCCAACCCCGCCGGGATTTTCAGATCCTCAAGACAGCGCCGTCAAAAGAGGCTCCAAAAGGGCTTTTTGTGTTCCATTTAATCACCGAGGAAGGGGGGAAAGCACTCCCTGAGAGTGTCCTGGTTCAGCCAGCCCAGAACTGGCACTAAAGAGGGAAATTCCAGACTCGTGGCAGGAGGAGGCTGCTCTGCTCTGAGGCCTGGCTGCCAGCAGGAACCACAGCGGGCACAGCTCGGGGAAGGAACGGGTTTGGACAGCAACCCCCTGCCCAGGGAGCAGGGAAGGAGCACCAGGCACTGCGAGATGCCAAACCACAGCGTTGGCTGCTGGTCACACAGGCCACGGCAGCCTCCACCTAGCAGGGAATAAATCACTTCAGGAAGATAAAAGGTGTGTGGGAGGCTGAGTTTCCTACCCAGCCCTGTCCCAGGAGGTAAAGCCAGGCAGAGCTTCACAAGGCAGGTCTCAGGCAGAGCCTCCTGGGGAGGGCAGACACCTGCAGCTTCCTTCCTCTCCAAGGGGACTGGGAAGGAGGAAAATCCCATCCCAGCGCTGCTCAGGAGGGAGGAAAATGGGTCTGAGCTGCCTCCTGCCCTCCAAGAGAGGAACAGGAACAGGCAGCAGGGGGCTCAAGGTCCCCCCTGAGCCTCCTCTGCTCCAGGCTGAGCCCTTTCCCAGCTCCCTCAGCCTCTGCTGGGGCTCCAGCCCCTTCCCAGCTCCATTCCCTTCCCTGGACACGCTCCAGCCCCTCCAGGTCCTTCCTGTCCTGAGGGTCCCAGAACTGCCCCAGGACTGGAGGTGCCCCCACACCAGGCTGGCACCAGGAGCAAAGCCAGGAGCAGCTCAAACGCTCCCCAAGTTGCAGCCTCAGCAGCTGCTGGAAGCTCTGTGCTCCCTCTGGAACACGCAGAGACCTCGGCAGAACCACAAAAACCAGGAATTCACACCAAACACAGCCCAACAAGCGCCAGCCCTGCGGGATCCACGCAATTCCCGGCGCTGCTCAGGGGCTTCCAGCTGCCTCCAGACACCCACTGAACTTTTGGGGGAGAAAAAGTCTCCCTTTGTGTTTAAATGTAGCCAAAAGCAGCTCCCCACCTCACGCACCTCCCAGTGCGTCACAAGCCGTGCTTTCTTCTAAACACGGGGACTGACTCCGCATTTTCCAGGAAGCTCAGTGTTCGTGACTGGGATGTTTGGAATTGTAGGAATGGAGCCTTTGAGCACCACGTGCAGAGACAGCCCCGGCAGCCTCGCAGCTCGTGACAGGGATCACTGCACCGATTTAACAGCAGAATCACCTTGGCACCGCTGGTTTTTAATCAAAATGAAATCCCTGCCGCCCGCTGATGTCACCCCCTGTCCTCTGCTGTGTCACGCTGTCACCGAGTGGGTAAGGAGATAAAATTAGGAGCTGACTCGGAGGGCGAGTGCCAGAGGCTCTACAAGCACCACAGGCGTGAGGAGGCTGCAGAGGCAGCTGGTGTGGCATCCCAGCACCTGCACAGGTCACAGCACAGCTCTCCCTCACCTGAGGGGCTCCCCCCTCCCCGACAAACTCACAAAAACCCAAGGCAGGCTCAGAACCCCCTCCCCAAAGGTCAGCGAGGAATCTCACCCTCCTATTTTTAGGGCTATTATTTGTGGATGCCAGGCAGGACCCAAACAAACAGCCCGGAGGAGCCTCTGTTCCCTGACATTTGGGCTGCGTTTGTGGATGAAGGCGTCATGGAAACTGAGCCCAGCCCCAGCAGAGCCCCCCTCCCTACCCCTGCCCTGAGGAGAACAGCAGAGAGGATCCCTAATCCCCCTGGGAATGCCGACATGGACCCCAGGACACCAAGCTGCACATTCCCATGGCCTGGCATCCCAAAGAGCCGTGAAGGTGGCACCGTGGGGACGTTCCTGGCGAGCTGGAGCCCCTCAGCAGCCCAGGAACGTGTCCTTCAGGAAGGGATGGCCCTGCAGGGGTCTGGTCCCACGGATGGAGCTTTCCCACGGGATGGAGGCACATTCCCAAGCAGAAGCAGCTCTCCAGAGCACTGCAGAGCACAGGGGGGCTGCTGTTCCCCAAGAGCCTTTTGGGAATAACCCTGGATAACAGCATGCCCCCATCCCTGCCAGCAGGGACTCAAACACAACAGCAGCAGCAGCTCCGAGCTCGGCTGATCCGGGCAAGGAATAACAGGATAACCCCCGGCTGTTCTCAGCCCGAGTTCAGTGAGTGACCACGACTGAGGCTCAGAGGATTTGCACAAATCCCTCACACCGCGAGGGAATCTCCCCCTCTTCCTCCAAAATTCCTCTGCAGGAATCCAGGAGAGGTGAGATCCCTGCTCCCGGTGCTCTCCTGGATCTCTGGGAACATTCCAAAGCTCTGGAAAACCATTAACCACGTCCTCTGCTGCGTTTGCTCCCAGCACAACCTTCCACCCCAATAACGGGGAATGTCAAATGCCAGAAGGAGGGAATTCAGGCTGGAGCTGGATCCTCCCAAAACCACGGCCTCGTCTGCTCCTTAAAGCACCACTGGATGCTCTGGCAATTCCAGAAGGAGCCAAACTCCTGGATAATGCTCTTTTCTTTAGGAAATAAAAACCAGATCTAAGGTCTGAGGCCACCAGAGCTGCTGATGGGGACCTGAGGCTGGAACTGCTCCCCCAAAACAGCGCCAGGGAAGAGCTGAGAGCCCCTGATGTCCTCAGTGCCCACCCACTCCTCTCCTCCAAAGAGGAATCAATCCGTGAATTACTGCGACACCCCAATTCCCGAGGCTACAGGCAACCAGCCTGCTGCAGTAACTGCTTCTGCCACTCTCTGCTCAGGCCTGGCACCGCCTGGCCCAGGACAGCCCCAGGAGCTCGCAGATCCCGCTCCTGGACACCAGGGCATTGAGGAACAGGACACGGGGGATTTTTGGGATCAGTTCTGGCACTGCCTGGCCCAGGACAGCCCCAGGAGCTCGCAGATCCCGCTCCTGGACACCAGGGCACTGAGGAATAGGACATGGGGGATTTTTGGGATCAATCCTGGCAGTGCCTGGCCCAGGACAGCCCCAGGAGCTCGCAGATCCTGCTCCTGGACACCAGGGCATTGAGGAACAGGACACGGGGGATTTTTGGGATCAGTTCTGGCAGTGCCGGGTCCAGGACAGCCCCAGGAGCTCGCAGATCCCGCTCCTGGGCACCAGGGGATTGAGGAACAGGACACGGGGGATTTTTGGGATCAGTTCTGGCAATGCCGGGTCCAGGACAGCCCCAGGTGTTTCTGTCTCCATGGGCAGATCCTGCTCCTGGACACCAGGGGATTGAGGAACAGGACACGGGGGATTTTTGGGATCAGTTCTGGCAGTGCCTGGCCCAGGACAGCCCCAGGGCACTGAGGAACAGGACACAGGGGATTTTTGGGATCAATCCTGGCAGTGCCTGGCCCAGGACAGCCCCAGGGCACTGAGGAACAGGACACGGGGGATTTTTGGGATCAATCCTGGCAGTGCCTGGCCCAGGACAGCCCCAGGGCACTGAGGAACAGGACACAGGGGATTTTTGGGATCCTGGCAGCACCACAGCATTCCCAGCTCGATGTGTTATGGGAGCACTCAGGAGGGCAGCAGCTCCTTCTCCCCTGCTGCAATATCCCAGACCAACCCTCCCTTCCCACTCTTCATTCCCCATCTCCAAAATTCCCATTTCTTACCCAAAATCCTCCCTGTGCCCAAGCAACCCCGAGCAGCAGAAACAGAAACTCCCACTGCCAGTTCCAAGATTGTTTTGGACCCATTACAGCACCTAAAGCAAACATTTGATCACAGTTTGCCCCAAATCCTTTTGGTGTGGGGAGTCCAAATCCATCCTGGGCTCATCCCAGCAGGAAAGGGGGGGATTGTGCCCCTGAGCCCTGCTCAGGTGAGACCCCACCTGCAGAGCTGCCCCAGCCCTGGGGCCCAGCACAGGGAGCTCCCAGAGGAGTCCAGAGGAGGCTCCAGGGCGATCCCAGGGATGGAGCAGCTCTGCTGGAGAGGCTGGGAGAGCTGGGAATGTTCACCTGGAGAGGAGAAGCTCCAGGGAGAGCTCAGAGCTCCTGCCAGGGCCTGAAGGGGCTCCAGGAGAGCTGGGAATGTTCACCTGGAGAGGAGGAACTCCAGGGAGAGCTCAGAGCCCCTTCCAGGGCCTGAAGGGGCTCCAGGAGAGCTGGGAATGTTCACCTGGAGAGGAGAAGCTCCAGGGAGAGCTCAGAGCTCCTGCCAGGGCCTGAAGGGGCTCCAGGAGAGCTGGGAATGTTCACCTGGAGAGGAGAAGCTCCAGGGAGAGCTCAGAGCCCCTTCCAGGGCCTGCTGGGAGAGCTGGGAGGGATCCACAGGGATCAAATCCAACCCTGCACAGGCACCCCAACAATCCCAGCCTGTCCAGCACTCCTGGAGCTCGGGCAGCCTCGGGAATGTCACCATTCCCTGGGAGCCTGGGCAGTGCCCAGCACCCCCTGAGATCCAACCTGAACCCCCCTGACACAGCTCCAGCCCTTCCCTCAGTCCTGTCCCTGCTCCCAGAGCAGAGGTTGGAGCTGTGCCTGCCCTTGGGATGAAGCTCCCCAAGATTCTGACCTGAAATCAATCATTAAGACACCAGCAGGCCACAGAAAAACACAGCAGGAATTAAGGCCTGTGAGTGTTTCTGAGCCAGCCTGGCCTTTGAAGCCCTTTCCATCCTTACTCCAACTCACGTGTTCCTCACACCCTGCTTTTCCACCTCCCCATTCCAGGGACATTCCAGGGCTCCAACTAACACCAGGGAGGTGACAGCGGAGCTCTGCTGCTCCCTGTGGCCCTGGGATTCCCGGGACAGGGGACACTGCCGGGGCCATGGCCACATTCCCAAGGAGCTGCTTCATTCCTGGGGCGATTCTGATGGCACAAGACCAAGAGGCAAACAGAAGCCACCTCGAACACCTGCACAACCACTGGAGGACCAGCTCCACAGCTCCCTGAGTGACCAAAGCACAGCAGGAGGGCTGTGGCGGGGCTTTGGGGCTTTTCCTGCTGCCTGATTCGGGAGAGCTGCAAGAGAGAAACGCAGTGAGTTTTAACGAGGGAGGCCACGGGCTCTCTGCTCAGCCCAGAGCTGCCTCTTGCTGACAAACCTTCCTTGAGGCCTCGAGCAGAATTCCCAGCCTGAACACCAAGAACGACAAAGAGAAACCCCCAGCACCAAAAACCTGATTATAAGGAACGGAATATTAAGAAATTACACGCTGGGACACAGGTGATGCATCCCAAAAACCCACCGTGGATCTCCTGCCACATCTCTGGGATACCTGAGCACCCCCAGCAGCCAGCAGGAGCACGGGAACCACGAACAAGGGGAGCCTGGGCTCTCCCCAGCTCCATCCTGCTCAGCTTTCTGCTCCCTGCAGGCACCACCGGCAGCTCCAGGGCTCCCTCCTGCCGGGCACGGAGTGAAATCCCACTCCTGACCCCCGGGGATGGCTCCTGTCCCCTGCCCTGCTCCCCTCCAACTGCTCCCACAGGCATCCAGAGCCCCAACAACTGCAGCAGCAGCTGCTCCTCCTGCCAGGCCTGCAGGAGGGGCTGAGGGAGCTGGGAAAAGGGCTAAGAGGGACAAAAGGAGGCTCAGGGGGGACCTTGTGGCTCTGCACAGTCCCTGACAGGAGGGGGCACAGGGGGGATTTGGGATCTGATCCCAGGGAACAGGGACAGGAGGAGAGGGAACGGCCTCAGGCTGGGCAGCAGCAGGAATTTCTCCATGGAAAGGGTGCTCAGGGATTGGAAGGAGCTGCCCAGGGAGGTTTGGAGTCCCCAAGGAAGGCCTGGAGGTGGCACTCGGTGCTCGGGGCTGGGGACAAGGTGGGGATGAGGCACAGGGAACACTCGGTGGTCCTGGAGGGCTTCTCCCACCGTAAGGATTGGGGGATTCCCAAGGGAATCTCCCTGGCCAGCAGCACAAGCACCACGGAGGTGGTGAGTGTGGATTCCCAGCAGCGTGGACTGCAAAAGGCTGAGACAAAGGAGCGCCAGGGATTTCTCCTTCTAAGGAAAAGCACCTGAGAGGCACCAGCGGGAAGGACAAACTGGGAGGAGGCAGGGCCGGGGCAGCGGGACCATTTTAAACCATTACTCAAGGCCCCAGTCACGGGCTGCCGGGGGCTGCGGCCGCGTCCCTTCATGGAGCGCTGGAATTCCGCGGGACACGAGGCTCCCGCAGCCCCCGGGCCGGGCGGGAGGCGCTGCCAGCCTGGCACCGGCCCCGCAGGGCGTTGGGTTACAGCCTGTGCCCCGGCTGCGGCCGCCTGAAACCCAATCCCGGCCCACAGCCGCCTCCAGGCTCCCCAGCAGGGCCCTGTCCCCGCGTCCTTGTGCCCTCCGGTCCCCAGCGAGCGCGGGGAACGCGTTCAAAGCAGGGGTTTCGCCCGGCGGAGCTTCCCGTGCCCGTGAGGAGCCCGCAGAGCGCCCGCCCACGCTGCTGCCGGGCACTGCCCGCCTGTGCGAGCACAGCACACGCCAGTCCTCGGGGTCCCTCGGCGACACTCGGGGACCGGCTCTGGCTCCTGAGCCGCGCTTAAAGCAGGGGGGGTTCAGCTCCTCTGGGCCAGGCTGCGGCTCCTCCGGGTTCCTCCGGGCCCGGCTGCGGCTCCCCCGCTCTGCCCGGGCTCGGGAGCCCGTTCCGATCGGGGGAAAGGCCCCAGAGCCGCTGTCCCCAGCGCCCCGCCAGGGTCACCGCCACGCCGGGCGCGCACACTGCGGCCCCGCCGGCCGCGCTGCCTCCCCCCCGCTAACCGGAGCCGCAGCGGGGCTCGGCCAGCGAGGAGCAGGCGGGAGGCCGGGCAGGGGCAGCCGCCCCAAGGAGGGACCCGAGCGGCGACCGGAGAACCGGGGGCGGCCCGCGCCCCCCGCGCCGAGCGAGGCCGCGGTCCCTTTAAGAGGCCTAGCAGCGCCGCGGGGCCGCCGCGCCGCCGGCCGCGCCCCGCCGCCCCCCGAGGCGGCTCCGCGCCGCCCTGCCGCCGCTCCCCCGCCGCCCCCCGTGCCGGGCCCCGCCGCGCCGCCCCGCGCCGCCGCCCTCACCCCGCTGTCGGCCGCCTCCTCCCAGCTCTCCGCGACCTCCTCATCTTCCATTTTAATTCCCGTCCGCCGCCGGGCCCGCGCATGCGCGCGCCGCCTCCCCGCCGCCCCGCGCCCGGCAACGCACGCGCGGCGCGCGCGGGAAAGGGCGGGAAGCGGCGGCGCGGCCGCGGCGCCCCCTGGCGGCCCGGAGGACCGCGCTCAGGGTTTTTTTTTCTCCATTTCTGGGTTTTCCTCACATTTTTGAGTTTTCCTCACATTTTTGAGGAGGATTCCCGTATTTTTGGTGTGTTTTCCCCACAGTTTTCAGGAGCTTCCCCTCATTTTTGGGTTGTTTTCACGTAGTTTTTATGTTTTCCTTAAGTCTTGAGGTGTTTCTCCTTGATTTTAGTGTGTTTTCCCATAATTTTGAGGACTTTTCCCTTATTTTTGGGGTGGTTTTCCTTGATTTTGGGGTGTTTTCTCTTAATGTTGGGGTTTTTTTCTCTATAGGTTTTTCCCCTTAATTTTAGGGTCTTTCCTCTTAATTTTGGGGTCTTTTTTGTGTTTGTTTTTCTATAGTTTTGCTTTCCCTTAATGTTTGGGTGTTTTTTCTTAGTTTTAGGGTATTTTCCCTTAGTTTTGATGCATTTTCCCTTAATTTCGAGGTGTTTTTCCTTAATTTTGAGTCATTTTCTCTTTTCAGTCATTTTCTCTTAATTCTGAGGCATTTTCCTTTAATTTCAAAGGGTTTCCTTTTAATTTTCAGTAATTTTCTCTTAATTTCGAGTAATTTTCCCTTAATTTCGAGGCGTTTTCCTTTAAAACCATCAAAAACCCCCAAAACCCCACAATTTCTCCCATTTCCACCCCAGAGATTCCCCCACCCAAACCTTTTCCTTGGAGCTCCGAGCTTTTTTGGGGCAGGATTCGCAATTTCCTTTTTCCTCGCTCCGAACCGAACCCCGCCCCTAAATAAAATTTAAAAAAACAAAAAAAAAAAAAACGAATTTTCACACAGAAACCGCCCTGAAATCCTCAACTTTTCCCCCAAATTCCCACCCGAGAGCCGGAGTTTGCCGGCAGATGGCGACTGGATCCCTGAAAATGTCGGGGGAAAAAAGAGGGGGAAAAGAGGGGGGGAAAGAGGGGGAAAAGGAGGGGGGAAATGGGGAAAAAGAAGGGGAAAAAGAGGGAGAAAAGAGGGGGAAAGAGGGGGGAAAAGAGGGGAAAAAGAGGGGGAAAAGGAGGGGAAAAAGGAGGGGGAAAAGAGCGGAAAAGGAGGGGAAAAAGAGGGGGGAAAGAGGGGGAAAGGGGAAAAAAGAAGGGAGCTCCACATCCCGGGTTATCCTGAGTTATCCCGGGTTATTCCAGCCCTGCACCTTGGACACATCCCGGGTTATCCAAGGAAAGAGGAGCAGCACAGCCCCGATGTTCCCTCATGGAATGGGCTCCTCTCCCTCCTTTCCTCACCTCCATGGAAGGAGGAGCAGCTCAGCCCCACACAGGGGGGGATGTTCCCTCATGGAATGGGCTCCTCTCCTTCCTTTCCTCACCTCAAGCAGCAAGCTCAGCCCTCCGGGATCGGGGCATTTCCCGCCTCCCTGCTGAGCCCTCAGAGCCGCCAGCTCTCTGAGGGGACCCGGCGGGGCGGCAGCGGGCGCTGAGGGACACCCCTGCGGGCAGGCCGGGTCCCCGTGTCCCAGCTGCCATCCCGGGGCTGTAGGTGGCGGTGGGGAACCGGGAAGGAGCGGGACAAGGAGAGGGACCGGGATAGGGAAGGGGACAAGGACCGGGACACACCCTGGCACCTCCGCCTCAGCGCCGACCTCCCCAACATGGCGGCCCCACCCTCCCGCCTCTCCCAAAATGGCGGCCCCACCCTCCCGCCTCTCCCAAGATGGCGGCGGGACCGTCCCAAGATGGCGGCGGCGCCACACAGACATGGCCACCCCGCGGAGCGGCGGCTTGACCTTCCCAGCATGGCGCCGCCACAGCGTCACCCGGTTCCCGCCTCACCGTCACGTAGCGCGGGGGGCGGTGCCGCGCCTGCGCCGTGCGCGGGCGGCGCGGCCGGGGCGGCGGCGGGAGGGCGGGGAGGGAAGATGGCGGCGCCGGCCGGAGCCGTCACCGGGGAGACGCGGCGGCCCCGGCGCCCGCAGCCCTGAGGGCCCGGCCCGGCCCGGCCCGGCCCGGCAGCAGGTGAGCCAGAGCGGCCCCGCGGCGCGGCTTCCCCGGGCGGAGCCGCTCCCCGGGGAGCGGGGCGGCGGGACGGGCCCCTCAGGGCGGGACAGGCCTGCCGTGGACGGGGCCACACCTGAGGGTGAGGGGAGCTCCTGTCCCGGCCCCTCAGGGCGGGCTGGGGGTGGCTGCGGAGGGCAGGGCCCACCGGGGCTTGTAGCCGCTTCTGGGAGGGGGAGAGCCCCTTCCCAGCGCCGGGGGGCGAGGGGAAGGCGGTGCCGGGGCTCCCTCGGGGCTGCGGGGAAGAGAAGGCTGCTCCCTGAAAGCCCCAGAAGATGCGTGTTAGCCCCCAAAAAATGTGTGTTAACCCACAAAAAATGCGTGTTAGCCCCCAGAAAATGCGTGTTAGCCCCCAAAAATGTGTGTTAGCCCCCAAAAATGTGTGTTAGCCCCCAAAAATGTGTGTTAGCCCCCAAAAAATGCGTGTTAGCCCCCAAAAAATGCGTGTTAACCCCCAAAAGAACCGTGTTAACCCCCAAAAGAGCCGTGTTAGCCCCAAAAGAACCGTGTTAACCCCCAAAAAATGCGTGTTAGCCCCCAAAAGAGCCGTGTTAACCCCCAAAAGAGCCGTGTTTCCCTCCTGAAAGCCGTGTTTCCATCCCAAAAAGCCACGTTGCTTCCCCAAAATGCCGTGTTTCCTCCCTCAAAATCGTGTTTCCCC
>JAVTVJ010003083.1:0-16384 GCA_034509425.1 Eopsaltria australis | reverse complement strand
CCTCTCCGCCCCTCTCCGGCCCGGCCCCGTCTCTTACCGGGGCGCCGTCGGCGAGCCGTGTCCCGGAGTAAACGCTGCCGCAGCCGCCGCTCCCCAGCAGCGGGCCCTCCCGGTAGAGCTGCTCCAGGGGAGGCTTCTCCGCCCGCGCGGGCGGCACGGCGCTCTCGGCATTCTGCCCGGGCCACCCGACCGCCCCAGGCGCTGCTGCTTCCCGAGCCGCCCCGGGCTCCGGCGGCTCAGGGCCGGCGGCCGAGCTGACGAGCGGCGGAGCTCGGACCGGAGAAGCTGCCGGCGATGCTGCCGGCGACGGGGCGGGAGCCGGGTTGGCAGCGGGGCGGTTGCGGGCGGAGCCGCAAAAAGGGCCCCGTTCGGGGCCGAGGCCGGACCCTAGCCAGGGCCCGCGCCAGGCGGAACCAAAAGACGGAGCTGCTCCGCCAGCACCAGAGGGAAAGGTCTTCCATCGGCGTCACTGCCAGTACGGAGAGAGCCCGGCGGAGGCGGCACCGCGGCGGGCCGGGCAGGGCCGGGCAGGGGGCGGCCCCGCCGAGGGGCGCCCTGCGGGACGCGGCACGAGCCGGCCTAGGAGAGGCGGCGAGCGACGGAACAGTAGAGGAGGGGGTGTGAGAGGGAGAAGGGGACGGAGAGCGAGCGGAAAGTCGAGCGGAAAACCGCTGCTCCTGCTACTGCTGCTCCTGCTGCTGCTGCTGCTGCGCCCCGCGGAACGAAAGAAAGAAACAAATAAATACCTATGAAAGAAAGAACCGAATAAATCGATACAGAAAGGAATGAAAGTGTTGGCTTGTAGCTTTCTTCTTGCTTGGGTGAGATGAAGCATTTCACTGGAAAGAATTCCCTGTCCCGATCGTTGTGTGAGAGTGGACAGGAGTGGAGCCTTTAATTTTCAAGTAGAAAAGATAAATCGTGTTAGTAATCATCCCTTTTCATCCTCTGTTCAGACAGTTGCAGGCTACCTAAAGACAGTCTGCAATGCTGCACTTGGTCCCAAGTTTCTTGCCAGAGACTGAGGAGGAGAGTATCCCAGACTCATGGAGTCATGGCATGGTTTGGCTTGGAAGGGACCTGGAAGATCACGTCGTTGCAAGCCCTCTGCTTGTAGCTAGGGACCCCTTGCACTAGACCAGCTTGTCTAGAGCTCCATCCAGCCTGGCCTTGAACACCGTCAGCGATGGGCCATGCACACTTTCTCTGGGCAGGCTGTTCCAGGAGAGTCTTTTTTTCTGCATACCTCATCTAAACCTCCTCTCTTTCAGTTTGAATCCCTTCTCCCTTGTGCTGTCCCTGCCCGCCCTTGTACAAAGTCACTCTCCAGCTTTCTTGGGGGTTGCTTGTAGAGGAATGGCTTTCCTCTCGTGGACATGATTTCTTTGTTTCCCATGAGAATATGCACAACCAAGACAGCTCTATGGAGCTTACAGCATAAATTAACAATAGGTCCCTTAATATATTGACAATAGGTCCTTAGTATAAACTAACAATAGGCCCCTTGAATAGAATAATAAGCCCCTTGAGTCGCTTGTCCTTGGTCCTTGAGAAATAGATACAAAATCTGCTGCTTCAGCTAGTAAGAAAAGTGCCAACCTGCGGATTTAGCTGACTAAATGCAGAAATTGCCAATATGACTTAATATATTAAGTTGTTACATAAGACCAATCATATAGCAGAAAAGTGCGTGTGAACAGGGCCTATTAACCAATCATATAGTGTAAAAGGGCCCGTGGACAAAGCGTACTAACCAATCAGACAATGCGTGATCAGTTATGTAACACTAAGAATAAAGTATAAAAATGCAGAGAAATAGAATAATAAATAGAACAAGCTGCTAACTCATACTGAGTTGTCTCCTTGATTCCCACACCTGTCTCCTACAGTTGCTGTCAGGTACTGGAAGGTCACAGCTGGGTCAAGCCTAAGTCTCTTTTCCAGGCTGAACAAGGCCAGCTGTCTCAGCCTTTCCTTGCGGGAGAGCTGCTCCAGCCCTGGGATCATCTCGGTGTCCCTCCTGGACACCTGCTCCGGCGCGTCCATGTCCTTGCCGTCCGTGCTGGGGAGCCCGGCAGAGCCGGACGCAGCACTGCAGGTGCGGAGTCAGCGGCGTGAAGGGGCAGAATCACTGACCTTCACCTACTGGCCGTGCTGGTTCTGATGCAGCCCAGGATATGGTTTGGAAATACCAGACATCTCCTGGGGAATCTTTTTGCAGTTTTGTGCCCCAGTCCCCATCACACTCTCAGGCATATGCCTATGACAGCAGAGCATCCAGTTCTCCCAGGAAAGCCCTATTTGCAATGCAACACACAAAGTTTATCTCAAAATTCCAGTGTTTTTTAGGGAACACTGAAACAGGTGGAATAGACAATATTTTTATGACGGTCTTGTATCCTGTGGGCTGATATATTTTTGTGACTACAAAAATATTTTTGTGACTACTGCCATTGTGAAATGGCATTGCTACAGCCACATTGATTTCCACTGATTCATTTCTTAGCTGTGTTGCGGTGATTCCGAACCAGGAAGGACGAGGACTTCGGGCAGCATGGAAGGGAAATTCCCTGTCACTCCCTTGTTCACTCGTTGTTCTCTCTTTCCCCCTCCTCTCCCTAAACCTCATTTGACCATGTACCCCGGCCCCTCCCATGTAGTGCCCCTTGCCCTCAGTTTATTGGATGTTGTTCCTCCCTTAAATACCGATGTAATGAGCTGTTCTGGGCTCTTGGACCATGTGCTCCCTTTGGAGGCAATAAACCTACCGAAATCACATACCAAGAGACCTCCTTCTCTGGAAGTTCTTTCCGGTCTCACCACGCTCCGGGGGCAACATCTCCTCGGACCAAAACACGGACTAGCTGTGCCCACAGTTGGCACTCCAAGGAAGTCTTCCCGATCGCGAACGACTTCCTAGGGTAGCGCTAGTGCTCCGCCGGCAGTACCAGGGTGGGACCGAAGCAGGGAACACAACAAAGTGGCACACCGAACATGGACTTCGACTTTTTGTAGTTCCCTGTGAGAGACCTGGATACGCAGCAGCGGTCCGGATAGCGCCTTCAGGGTGCCACTCCCCTAGCAAGGACTTCCGCGTTCTAGTGGTGGACTTGGAGGGGCCATCAGCAACCGATCTGGAGCAGGTACGCTAGCTGAGCGGACTGACGAATCCAGAGACCCTTGCTCTTTTAGATGTTTCTCCCTCTGAAGCCGGTGCCGGCAACTGAAGCCGGGATAGAGGAACCAAGATCTGCGCGCAAGCGGTGAGGTTTGGCGTCCGCGGGAAGCGGCGGGAAAGGAACCAAGATCCGCGCATAGGCAGCGAAGTTCGGTGCCCATGATAAGCGGCGGGAAAGGAACCAAGATCCGCGCATAGGCAGCGAAGTTCGGTGCCCATGATAAGCGGCAGGAAAGGAACCGAGATCTGAGCGCAGGCGGTGAGGTTCGGTTGCCGCGAGACACGGCAGGATTCAGGCTCGGGGGGGGGGGTTTCGCTTCGTTGTGTCATATAAAAAGAGCAAGGAGGCTTTTATTCGGAGACAATGGGTATTAAGCTGTCCCGAATAGAGCAGGAGTTTTATGTCCAAGTTAAAGAGACCCTAAAGTTAGAAAATGGGAAAGCTAATAAGAGGGCTTGGAAATGTTTTGTTAAGTGGATCTTTACTTATGTTCCTTTTGCTTCTGCTTCTTCTGTTAAAATTCTGGGTTCTTGGGAGTTAGTAGAAAAACGTTTACAGGCAGTGGAGAGAGGGGGTGATGTGTCTGTTTGGAAATTTTTTCCATTGTTGATTTTAATTTGTTATACTTTGCGTAATTGTCGAGACAATTCAAAAATCGCGCCGGCTGTGTTTCCCCATTGTTCTGGGTTTAAAGATGGCCGCCGCCTCGTGGCACCGTGCCTCCACCCTTGCATCCACTGCGCAGTCTCATGCCAAAAGCCCGCGAATCCTCCCAGCTCCCCCCACAGTCCCTTCCCCTTTGCGTCGATTGGCCCTGCGTCGGGTTCCCCCCCCGCGGCCAATGATGTCTTCGCGTCGGGTCCCTCCCCTCGCGCCGGAGGTCCCCACCCCAGCCCGAGGGAGATCCCCGCCCCACCGCACACCTGGACTGCCCATATCAACTGCAGTCCCGCCCCTAACCACCGCCCACTTCCAGATCCCCACGCTCTCTCTTTCACATCCCATAATTGGGGGCCAAAAAGTGGAGAGGCTGAAGCCTGCGATGCAGCCAGTCAGCCAAGCCCTGCAGTGACATCGGGTGTGCACAGCCCTCAGGGTAACAACCCCCGATGGGAACCACCATCACCTGCAGCCTTGCGAGAGCTTTGCAAGGTGGAGAGAGAGCTTGGGAGAAATTCTCCTCACTTTAAAAGTGTGCTGGTCCCATCTGACATAAAAACAATCATGACAGGCATTTTAGTTAAGGTTCAGTATTGGGTGTGGGGAAAGATATGGAAGCAGCAGCTTCAAAGCCTGCTGAACAGTTCTAATCATCCTCCACCTAAGTCTTCCACAGGCTCCTGGACACCACATGCTCCATCCCATTTGGGAAACGCATCAAGGAGCGCGGACCAGCACCATGTTCCTCAAAGAAATTAAAAGCTGAATCCACTGTGTCCTGCTCTTCATCACCACCCATGCCACTGGAAACAGCATCAGAGGTGATCCCAGATGACCAGTTGCTTGAACCAAGATGGCTGAAGTTAGTAGGTGTCACAACTTTCCACCCAAAGCGTCCACCAGAGCAGATCCGGACGCATCCACCAACAGACGCTGCTCCACAGAGATCAGCGTGGAAGAGAAGGAAAAAGAAAACTCCAAACTTTGACAGCCATCAAGAAAAATCACCGAGACCCTTCTTCTTGATATCTTCCCCTTAGACTCTCCCTAAACCTGCCCCATGTACCTCCTTTACCCCGATCATCCCCAGTCCTAGAGAGAGACAATGCTTTAACAATGTTTGTTTGTTTTATTGCAGATTTTCAAGACTTTGCTTTGGATTTTAATTATTATCTTCATTGTGTTAAGCTTCCTTAGATGTTGTATTGGGTCTGACTGGGGTAAAGCTCACAGGCCTTACACTGCTATACTTTGCTTTGGTAGCTGGTGTTGATAACAGAGCAGTGTTTTGGCTACTGCCAAACTGTGCTGTCCCTGTGACATTCCTTCCCCCACTGAAGGGGATGGGGGGGCAAGATCCTGGGAGGGGACACCAGCAGGCCAGCTGACCCCAGTCAGCCAAAGGGATATTCCATCCCATATGACATCAGCTCAGATATATAAAGGAAGGAAGAGAGGAGGAGGAGGAGGCACTCAGGGCTGGCCCATGTTTGCCTCCTCGAACAACCACCACGCGTGCTGAAGCCCTGCTTCCCAGAAAGTGTCCGGACATCGCTGCTGATGGGAAGTAGAGATTGATTGTTTTCCCTTCTTGCTCTTGCGCGCACAACTTTCAACTTGCTTGTTCTATTTTTTTTCCCACTGTAATAAAACTGCCTTTACTCACCCTGATAGTCTTTTTCAATATTATCCTCTCCCCTCTCCCCGCAGGAGGGGGAGTGATAGAGTGACTGACTGGGCACCTGGCCCCTGGCCGGGGTCAACCCACGACAGTCTCTTTTGGCGCCCAAACGTGGGGCAAGATAAAGGCAGATATACATATATATATATATATATATATTGCATGCTCTAGTAATTACCGATAGCAGCTCTTAAGTAGTAAACTCCTGCATGGCATACAGCCTTCGGCTGCCACACTGCTTATCTTTGTTTTGCTATGTTTGGGAACACGTTGAAACACACAGTGACTGTGAATGAATATAACTCCTTCTCTCTGCCCAGGGAGAATTTGAGTATGGATGATCTTTTACTGCAGGCTCCTGTGATTATTGCCAACCCTTATATAAGCTTCCTGATATTATTAATAATATTAGCCAACACTGTTGTTACCTTATGGAATTCATGGAAATTTTCATCTCCCTGGTACAGAAGGAAACAACCCTTGGGTGAGGAGCTGTTAAAATCTGCCCTGAGGTACCCAGTTCCTGGGTGGAAAGGTATATGGAGGGATTTGGGCAGGTTCCTGGGGCAGTTATCACCTCCCGTTGCCTGGGAGTTTACTCCTGAAGAGGTAAATAACCCTAACAAACTGGCCCATCACTGACAGAGGGGTGCCTCGTTTACTCCCAGGAATGCCAGCAGCTTCTCGCCCTGTACTGGGGGCTGGCCTGGGCCTCCTGGGCCTCTGTTCAATACTCTCAGAGGATTGTGGTTGAGGCAGGAACTCAAACTGTGTCTGAGGACGCTATAGCTGAGACAGGGTTACAAACTACAACTATGGCTGAGGCACGGATACAAACCATAACAACTATGTCTGAGATAGGAACCCAAACCACAACAACTACAGTAATTGCCCCTGTAGTGGAAAAAAAAAAATGGACAAGGCAAGTTTCAGGCCGATTAGTAAGAGAAGTGGAAGAAGAGGTGGGGCTAGATCAAGAGGCACGTCCCTCAGCAAAGGAATCGAAGGGAGTGAAGCAGATTAAACAGGAGACCGAAGTTACTCGGTCCCTGACCCCATCCAAACTTTGAGACTTGCGAAAGGGTTACAGCCGCCAGTCAGGTGAGAGGATCCCTGCATGGCTGCTGCGATGCTGGGATAACGGGGCCGATTGTCAGCAGTTAGAAGGTCATGAAGCCCACCAGCTGGGATCCCTTGCTAGGGATCGGGAAATTCAAAGTGGACTTGCAAAGGAAGGAGCAACTTGTAGCCTCTGGAGATGGCTTCTTTCAAGTGTGAAGGCAAGATATCCTTTTAAGGAAGATCTTGTAAAGTCCCCAGGGAAGTGGACCAATGTGGATGAAGGTATCCAGTACCTGAGAGGATTAGCAGTGCTGGAAATTGTCTATAGTGATCTAAAGGATGATCGAGTCAGCAAAGATCCAGAGGATGTCCCTTGTACACATGCCATGTGGAGGAAGGTGGTTCAAGGCACACTGGCATCATATTCCAGCAGCTTGGTGGCACTTTATTATCCACAAATGGATACACCAACTGTAGAGTTGGCGTCCGCCTGGCCCCGAAATGTAGAAGAAACTCTGGGTGCTCCCTCATCCCTGCGAGCCACCAGCCCAACTTTTAGGGGCAGCCCAAGAGATCGCTCCTCTCCAACTCCAGTCAGAGGGAAAGGAATCCCCAAGAACAGGCCACGTAATGAGCTCTGTTTTTTTCTGCGTGAGCATGGAGAGGACATGAGGAAATGGGATGGTGAACCCACCTCTAAGCTGAGCGCCCGGGTCCGTGAACTGAGGGGGAAGAGACCTGTTAAGAAGGGGCCGCCCAAGAAGACTGTCAGTGTAGTTACCACAGAGAGACCAGAAGACAATCAGCGATTTCCCAGATATAAGAAAACTAAAACTGTTTCCTACAGTCCTGAGGAAGGAACTTCTGATTTGGCATCACAAAGGTCAGACAGTGAATACTCTGACCAAGAACAGGAATAGAGGGTCCCTGCCTCCGGCCAGGAGGAGGAAAGGGATGACCGGGTATACTGGACAGTGTGGATTCGATGGCCTGGCACATCAGATCTACAGAAGTACAAAGCTTTAGTGGACACCGGTGCACAGTGTACACTGATGCCATCAAGGCACAAGAGTGCAGAAGCCTTCTGGATCTCTGGAGTGACAGGGGGATGCCAGGAGTTGTCGGTAGTAAAAGCTGAGGTGAGCTTAACATGGGACAGATGTCAAAGGCACCCCATTGTGACTGGCCCAGAGGCCCCTTGCATCCTTGGCATTGACTACCTCAGAAGAGGGTATTTTAAGGATCCAAAGGGATATCGATGGCATAGCTGTGGTGAATACAGAGAAGATCAAACAGTTATCCACCCTGCCTGGCCTCTCAGAAGATCCCTTCATCGTAGGAGTGCTGCAGGTGGAAGATCAGCAAGTACCGATTGCTACCAGGACAGTGCACCGGAGGCAGTATCGCACCAACCGGGACTCCGGGACTCCTATCCATGAACTAATTCATCGACTGGAGAGCCAAGGAGTTATCAGCAGGACCCGCTCACCCTTCAACAGCCCCATATGGCCAGTGCAGAAGTCAAATGGGGAATGGCGGCTGACAGTGGACTATCGGGGCCTGAATGAAGTCACACCACCTCTAAGTGCTGCTGCACCAGACATGTTGGACCTCCAATATGAGCTAGAGTCAAAAGCAGCCAAATGGCATGCCACGATTGACATAGCTAATGCATTTTTCTCAATCCCTCTGGCAGCAGAGTGCAGGCCACAATTTGCTTTCACTTGGAGGGATGTCCAGTACACCTGGAACCGACTGCCCCAGGGGTGGAGACACAGCCCCACCATCTGCCATGGCCTGATCCAGGCTGCCCTGGAACAGGGTGGAGCTCTGGAACACCTGCAATATATTGATGGTATCATTGTGTGGGGCGATACAGCAGGAGAAGTTTTTGAGAAAGGGAAGAAAATAATCCAAATTCTTCAGAAAGCTGGTCTTGCCATAAAACAAAGGAAGGTGAAGGGACCTGCACAGGAGATCCAGTTCCTGGGAATAAAATGGCAGGATGGGCGCCGTCATGTGCCTACAGCGGTGGTTGACAAAATTGCCAATATGTGTCCAGCAGTTAATAAGAAGGAAACACAAGCTTTCCTGGGCCTTGTAGGGTTCTGGAGAATGCACATTCCAGGCTATAGTCAACTTGTGGGTCCCCTCTATCGAGTGACCCAGAAGAAGAAGGACTTTGAGTGGGGCCCTGAGCAGAAACAGGCCTTTGTGCAGATAAAACAGGAAACAGCTCGTGCCCTTGGGCCTGTTCGGACAGGACCAGATGTGCAAAATATACTCTACACTGCAGCCGGGGAGCAGGGCCTCACCTGGAGCCTTTGGCAGAGGACCGCGGGAGAAACCCGAGGTCAGCCATTAGGATTTGGGAGCTGGAGTTATCGAGGATCAGAAGCCCGCTATACTCCAACTGAAAAAGAGATATTAGCAGCTTACGAGGGTGTTGGAGTGGCCTCAGAAGTTGTTGGGACAGAAGCGTGTCTCCTCTTGGCTCCACGATTGCCCATCCTACACTGGATGTTCAAAGGAAACATTCCCTCTACGCATCATGCAACCAGCACTACATGGAGGAAGGGGGTGGCCTTAATTGCACAACGAGCCCCAATGGGAAAAGCCAATTTCCCAGGAATCCTAGAAGAGATTTTGGATTGGTCAGAAGCTAGAGATTTTGGAGCACTGTCTGAGAAGGTGACTCGTGCCCAAGAAGCACCACCATATAATGAGTTACCAGAAAATGAAAGAAGATGATATGCTTTATTTACTGATGGATCCTGCCGAGTGATAGGAAACCATCGGAGGTGGAAAGCTGCTGTGTGGAATGCCACACGACAAGTGATTGAGGCCGCTGAAGGGGAAGGTGAATCAAACCAGTTTGCAGAGGTGAAAGCCATCCACCTAGCCCTAGAGATTGCTGAGAGAGAAAAGTGGCCCATCCTCTGTCTCTAGACCAACTCCTGGATGGTGGCTAATGCCCTAAGGGGATGGCTGCAGCAGTGGAAGAAAAGCAACTGGCAGCGCAGGGGGAAACCCATCTGGGCTGCTGCATTGTGGCAGGACATTGCTGCACGGATGGAAAACAAGACTCTGAAAGTGCGTCGTGTAGATGCCCATGTGCCCAGAAGTCGTGTCACTGAGGAGCAAGAAAAAGGCAATAATGAACAGGGATGGTGGCAGTGCTCAACCATCAAGTTGACTGCTCCTCCTGTCCTGACCCCACATTCTGCTGGAATGGAGATCACCTGGAACGATGTGAAAGGACAGGAGATAGCAGTTAATGTTATAGGGATGGTTGAAGGATGTAGCTTAAATTGCATGTGTGAGTAGGAAAGGGTTCTAGTAATGAGAATATCTAGATTCTATGGGATCCGAGCATGACGCAAATGGTATGGAATGAGAGGTGCAGATTGTATTGGGTCTGACTGGGGTGAAGCTCACAGCCCTTACAGTGCTGTGCTTTGCATTGGTAGCTGGTGTTGATAACAGAGCAGGGTTTTGGCACTGCCACGCAGTGTGTCTTAGGTTACAATGGTATGTATTCTATCACCATCTTCATGGGATTTTGGGGCCGGATGGGGCAGTGTTCCTGGCTCATCCCTGATGGCCCCAGGGCATGTCTTCCCATGGGCCAGCTCTTGGAGCCAGGTGGGGCACTTTGCTTTGCTCATTCCTAATGGCTGCAGTTAATGGCCATTGAGTCCCACTGATAAACTCCATCATCCCATTGTGAGATGCCCCGCTCAGGCGGAGGAACCAAGCATCCCTATCTGGATATAATCTGGAATTGGAAACACCACAAGGCAGCTTTTCCACTGCATTCCCAGAGGAAGATCAGACCCTTCTACACCACCACTGGACCTTCAGAGGAGAACTACACCTTTCCACAGGATCACTGCTTCAACAGAACCACATCTGTCACTCCCAGAGGACTGCAGCCACCATCTAATTGGACTGCTACCAACACCCTGATCGACAGGGTGTCAGGTTGTATTCGGACTCTGTCAGTGTTTTTGTACTATTGCATTTATTTTAATTTTTCTATTGAATTGTAGTTCTGACTTTGAGTCTCTCACTGATTTGCTTTCAAACTATCATATTTTTTGGCGCCCAGGGTGTGGCAGGGTCCTGAGGAAAGCCAGAATTACAATGTTGTGTTCTAGAGTCCACCTATTCACTGTGATACTCAATACACTTACACGGGTCCTGTACCTTGCTCTATATATATTTCCACAGATGGAGAACTACCTGCCCGTAGTAATGCTCCTGTGCAGGCCAGGGTATCGTATAAAAATTGCTGTAATGGTTTATAATGACTATTGCATGATAACCTCTGAGGCAATGAACACCATTGGGAATATATACTCAATTTTGTTTGCTTGTCCTAGTCTGGGCTGCTACATCTGGGGCCTCCTCAACAATCGCACCCAGCCCCCAGGGGAATGAGTAGAGAGTGGTTTCTTTCAGCCTTTCAGACCTGACACAAGAGTTTTTGAAAGTATTGAGTTCCCTTTGGATGTCAAAGATGGTATAATCTTGTTGTCAGTTCTGTTTTCTCTCTATCACCTGCACCATGTACACCATGCTTAGGAACAGAACTGTCGGTGGCGAGAGAAGCAAGACGCCGACTCAATGTGAGTGATAAATCAAGCTCCTTTATTGTCAGAAAGTGCACACTCTTTTTAGTGCTGTCCATGCTCAAAACGTTTTTCCCCCACAGAAGTTTCCCACAGGAGCTTTCTCTATTCGAATTAAAACACCAAGCTGATATCAGATTCTGTTCCCACGTACCTTGATGGCATCAGGGTACACTGAGCGCCGGTGTCAACCAAAGCCGTGTATCTTTGTGGGTCAGACGTGCCAGGCCATCAGATCCACACAGTCCAATAGATCCGGTTGTCCCTTTCCTCTACCTGGCTAGAGGCAGGGCCCCTCTATTCCTGATCATGGTACATGTTGCTCTCTTCCTGTAAATATGTCCTTGAGGTCCCTTCAATAGGATCGGTCATATCATCATTTCTATACTGTCCAGAGTTCTGTCCACAAGAGACCGGAGCAGCATTGACTCTAGGTGGGCTCCTTGTGATAGCTGTTCCTCTTTTGAGTTCATGTACTCGGGCTGCTAAGGAAGAGGTGGGTTTTCTATTCCACTTCCTCATATCTTCTCCATGCTCCTGAAGGAAAAACCAGAGGTCACCTTGTGGAGTGTATCTTCTTTCTCTGGCTGGGGGTTGTCCGCTCCTAATAGCAGAGACTCGTGTTGGTTCTGGTGAGATGTGGTGAATTTCTTGCTTCAGCTCCTTTCTGAGTTTCTCTTCCAAGCTCTGGACGTGCTCAGCCAGCTTTGTTTCCACAGATGAGACATGGGTGCGTAACGGGGCAGTGACAGTGTCCTCATAAATTCTTAGTTTGTTGACCAGTACTCCCACCTTGTCCGCTCCTTCCCTCCATTGCAGTGTTGCTAGGTAACAGGAGTATATCTCTGGTCCAAGCTGTGCGAATCTCAACCACATCTGTGACGTGCATTGGACATCATCTGGGTTCTTGGGGAATCTCTCATCTTCTGAGAAAATGATCTCCAGCACGGCCAATTCTCTCAGACATCGGATACCTTGTTCCATTGTGCTCCATTTTCCTTGGTGCACCTGGAGGTCTTCTTTACAAAGGTATCTGTCCCTTACACTTGCCAGCAGTTGCCGCCAGAGGCTGAGAGTTTCTTGGGTTGTCCCGATCCCCTGGTCAATGACCACATCCCAGGTCAGGGATCCAAGTTGCCTGGCCTCACTTCCATCCAGAATGGTGTCATTGGCTGCAGCGTCCCAGATGCGAAGCAGCCAGGTCAGGATGGATTCATTTGTCTGGCGGGTGAACTCCCTCTGTAGGTCACGCAGCTCACCCAGGGATAAAGAGTGAGTGATGATCTCTGGCTCCGTCTCTTCTGCTTGGTGCGAAGGTCCAGCCTCCTCCTCATCGGTCGCTGTGCGGGCTGATTTGCTCTTGGATTTCTTTTTCTCAACAGGGGCAACTGCTACTGGCTTAGGCTGTTCTGGCTCGGTGATGGTTTTGTGTGGAGAGGCTGTCAGTTCTTTCGGTCTCTTTTTCCTCCATGGCAGTTTGTGTAGACATGGTGCCTGTTGCTTTGCAGCTTTTCTTCTCCTCCTCCTCCTTGAGAAGATGCTGTCCCACACCAAGTATTGTTCTGTTCCTAAGCATGGTGTACATGGTGCAGGTGATAGAGAGAAAACAGAACTGACAGCAAGATTATACCATCTTTGACATCCAAAGGGAACTCAATATTTTCAAAAACTCTTGTGTCAGGTCTGAAAGGCTGAAAGAAACCACTCTCTACTCTTTCCCCTGGGGGCTGGGTGCGATTGTTGAGGAGGCCCCAGATGTAGCAGCCCAGACTAGGACAAGCAAACAAAATTGAGTATATATTCCAAAATGTGTTCATTGCCTCAGAGGTTATCATGCAATAGTCATTATAAACCATTAAAGCAATTTTTATACGATACCCCGGCCTGCACAGGAGCATTACTACGGGCAGGTAGTTCTCCATCTGTGGAAATATATATAGAGCAAGGTACAGGACCCATGTAAGTGTATTGAGTATCACGGTGAATAGGTGGACTCTAGAACACAACATTGTAATTCTGGCTTTCCTCAGGACCCTGCCACACCCTGGGCGCCAAAAAATATGATAGTTTGAAAGCAAATCAGTGAGAGACTCAAAGTCAGAACTACAATTCAATAGAAAAATTAAAATAAATGCAATAGTACAAAAGCACTGACAGAGTCAGAATACAACCTGACACCCTGTCGGTCAGGGTGTTGGTAGCAGTCCAATTAGATGGTGGCTGCACTCCTCTGGGAGTGACAGATGTGGTACTCTTGTAGCAGCGATCCCTGTGGAAAGGCGTAGTTCTCCTCTGAAGGTCCAGTGGTGGTGTAGAAGGGTCTGATCTTCCTCTGGGAATGCAGTGGAAAAGCTGCCTTGTGGTGTTTCCAATGCCAGATTATATCCAGATAGGGATGCTTGGTTCCTCCCCCTGGGCGGGGCATCTCACAATGGGATGATGGAGTTTACAGTGGGACTCAATGGCCCAGTAACAGGAGACATGCCCTGGGGCCATCAGGGATGAGCCAGGAACACTGCCCCACCTGGCCTCAACATCCCATGAAGATGGTGATAGAATACATACCATTGTAACCTAAGACACCTTGCCACGCATGAACTTTTCCTCTTAAGGCACCACTTTTGTTTCCTACCCCTCCCTTCCATTGCCCTTCCCACCCAACCTTGACTTTCCTTGCCACTCCTGACCATTCCTTTCCTTTACATTCCCGATCCATCCATGTACTTGCCTTGCCCTTGCCACCATTCCAGTGCCTTGCATTGACCTGCTCACCCATCCCCCACCTTGGCTTCCCTCTCCATCCAGGTCAAAGCTGGCCTTTTCTTCTCCTTCTGGGACTCCCACGGCACTGCCTGCCTCTCCCTTTTCGTGCCTTGCAAAGCCACCAACTGCCTTGCTCACCCCTTTCCCACTGGAATTTGAGACCCCTTTTCTCCTGGCATCTCCCAGCCTTGCCCTGCACTCTCTGCTCCCATGAGGACTGCCAAGGCTCTCTCACATATCCCCAGTGTTTCAGGAGCACAGGAGAAGAAGCCCAGGGGAAGTGCCACGCAGCCAGACCCATCTTTCTGGGCAGCTTTTGTCCAGGACCAGTGCTTGCACATGTCACAGTTTGGACAATGTGCAATTCACATGTTGCCCTTGGGCTCCAGGACCACAATGACAGTACTTTTGCACAGGAAGGAAAGCAGGCAGCCCCAGTGTTTTAGGTGCAGATTAGACACGGCCCATGCAGGATCAAGGGCGGAGAGAGCAGTCTGTCCTGGCCACTGTTGAGCATCAGCAATCGTTGAATGCATCTCTCACCTGCCCTGCCTTGCAGGGGTCGGTCAGGGTGTTGGTAGCAGTCCAATTAGATGGTGGCTGCACTCCTCTGGGAGTGACAGATGTGGTTCTGTTGAGCAGTGATCCTGTGGAAAGGTGCAGTTCTCCTCTGAAGGTCCAGTGATGGTGTAGAAGGGTCTGATCTTCCTCTGGGAATGCAGTGGAAAAGCTGCCTTGTGGTGTTTCCAATTCCAGATTATATCCAGATAGGGATGCTTGGTTCCTCCCCCTGGGTGGAGCATCTCACAATGGAGTGATGGAGTTTATCAGTGGGACTCAATGGTCCATTAACTGCAGGCATTAGGAATGAGCAAAGCAAAGTGCCCCACCTGGCTCCAAGAGCTGGCCCATGGGAAGACATGCCCTGGGGCCATCAGGGATGAGCCAGGAACACTGCCCCACCCGGCCCCAACATCCCATGAAGATGGTGATAGAATACATACCATTGTAACCTAAGACACACAGCTTGGCAGTGCCAAAACCCTGCTCTGTTATCAACACCAGCTACCAATGCAAAGCACAGCACTGTAAGGGCTGTGAGCTTTACCCCAGTCAGACCCAATACAATCTGCACCCCTCATTCCATACCATTTGTGTCATGCTCAGATCCCATAGAATCTAGATATTCTCATTACTAGAACCCTTTCCTACTCACACATGCAATTTAAGCTACATCCTTCAACCATCCCTATAACATTAACTGCTATCTCCTGTCCTTTCACATCGTTCCAGGTGATCTCCATTCCAGCAGAATGTGGGGTCAGGACAGGAGGAACAGCAAACTTGATGGTTGAGCACTGACACCATCCCTGTTCAGTATTGCCTTTTTCTTGCTCCTCAGTGACACGACTTCTGGGCACATGGGCATCTACACGATGCACTTTCAGAGTCTTGTTTTCCATCCGTGCAGCAATGTCCTGCCACAATGCAGCAGCCCAGATGGGTTTCCCCCTGAGCTGCCAGTTGCTTTTCTTCCACTGCTGCAGCCATCCCCTTAGGGCATTAGCCACCATCCAGGAGTTGGTCTAGAGACAGAGTATGGGCCACTTTTCTCTCTCAGCAATCTCTAGGGCTAGTTGGATGGCTTTCACCTCTGCAAACTGGCTTGATTCACCTTCCCCTTCAGCAACCTCAATCACTTGTCGTGTGGCATTCCACACAGCAGCTTTCCACCTCCGATGGTTTCCTATCACTCAGCAGGATCCATCAGTAAATAAAGCATATCATCTTCTTTCATTTTCTGGTAACTCGTTATATGGTGGTGCTTCTTGGGCACGAGTCACCTTCTCAGACAGTGCTCCAAAATCTCTGGCTTCTGACCAATTCAAAATCTCTTCTAGGATTCCTGGGAAATTGGCTTTTCCCACTGGGGCTCGTTGTGCAATTAAGGCCACCCCCTTCCTCCATGTAGTGCTGGTTGCATGATGCGTGGAGGGAATGTTTCCTTTGAACATCCAGTGTAGGACGGGCAATCGTGGAGCCAAGAGGAGACATGCTTCTGTCCCAACAACTTCTGAGGCCACTCCAACACCCTCGTAAGCTGCTAATATCTCTTTTTCAGTTGGAGTATAGTGGGCTTCTGATCCTCAGTAACTCCTGCTCCAGAATCCTAATGGCCGACCTCGGGTTTCTCCTGCGGTCCTCTGCCAGAGGCTCCAGGTGAGACCCTGCTCCCCAGCTGCAGTGTAGAGTATATTTTGCACATCTGGTCCTGTCCGAACAGGCCCAAGAGCCACCACACGAGCTGTTTCCTGTTTGATCTGCTCAAAGGCCTGTTTCTGCTCAGGGCCCCACTTGAAGTCATTCTTCTTCCAGGTCACTCGATAGAGGGGGCTCACAAGTTG
>JAVTVJ010003079.1:0-102884 GCA_034509425.1 Eopsaltria australis | reverse complement strand
TTACACCTGCCCTTTCTCCTCCTGTTCTGCCTACTCTGCTTTTTTCAAACACTAAGCAAGATATTGAGAAAGCACATTTTACTGATACCAAGGAATTTTGTACAGCATCTGCTTCTAACCCCCAAATACACGTTCATCTGTTTGATATACAATGTTCTGCACATCCTGACCTGAGAGGCACTGTGTAAAAGCAAACAGCAGTGTGAGATATAAGACTACCAGGCATTCACAGAGGAACAGTACCACCCCCTAGCAAACCATTTCTTCCTTTGTTTTCCAAAGGCAATCAATCATTTGTCAGTGAAAGACCTCCCACCTTTCCTGATTTTTCCCTTTGCAGAATATATTAGTTAAATCTTCTACTCTGCAGCCAAAGGAAAATCTCTGCCTGAAATGGTGTCCCCAATTGAAACACAAATTTGTCATGCCCATTTAATCCTATAATGCTTATCTGCTTTACCACCTTTGGGGTGTACAGACTTTCACTATCATCAAAGTCCCAAGCCCTCTATCCTCCATTTCCCTATCATAATCCTATAAATAAACATTTGAAGAACAAAAAGGACTATTTTCTGTATGGGTGGGGGAAGGGGTTCCTAGGTGATTTTTGAAAGGACACCACTAAGCTAATCACTTGCCTTGCAGATGTGTGCCCATCTTTTCAGGCTTGCCAAAAGTTGCTTTCATTTGTGTGCTTTCATTTTGTGTCAGATTAACCCAACAAAGTGATTTGACAGCCAGATTCAGATCCAAAATGGGCTTGTTTCATAGCCTGCAAACTCAAATTATTCCCAGGCTTTTCATATGTCAGCTGCTGTAAACATGCATGGAGATAACAGCAAATATCAGAGGTTTGACTGAGCTGGCATTGCAGCTCTCAGCACCACTCCTTGAAATGTTTGAAGGTATCTTTGTAACACAACTTCATCTTTTTCCTAAAGAAAAAAAAGGCTTAATGCCTTGCAAACTTAAAAATCAAAAGGACTTTCCAATATGATCACTAACATGAAGTTGTTTTAGAGACAAAATGCTGATGGAGGATATTTAACAAATGCAGAACCTAAAAAATTTTGAAAAGCAGTATATATTGTCAAACTTTTCTGTACACTTCATTTTTTACATATATTTCCAAAAATCCTGGTTCAAATTTAGCAATTTCAGACATTATATGGAGGTGAAATGTCTAAATGGGTACGCTGGGACTAGACAAGGTGTCAGAATTTGTGAGATTGCTTGTTTCTGTTCACAAGGAACATTGTTTTGTTTCTGATCAAAACTAACTTATTTTTGTGTTCTAAACCTGGCACAAAACAGGAAAGTTCATTCACTAAATTAAAAACTGAAAAACTCTCATTTGCTTCTGTGATCTCTGTATTAGATTTTTTTTTCAAGACACCAATCATCTGTCAAAGATAATCCTACATGTACAGCTAAACTGCCACAAGAAAGCTGAATCATACTTTACCGCTATTAGATTTGTGAAGAAGCAGATGTGAGATAAGAATTAAAATAATGGTGCCAACTTTTTCCTTAAAATGCCTGTTTGTGGTAATTTGAAAACTCTGTGTCTGGAAAGTCTTACTTGGCAAGTAATAAAACTAATTTAAATACTAGCTGAGCTCTTCATAGACTGCTGACTTCCACACAAACATGCACACATATGCACTGTGTAGTCTTGGGTTATTTGTAGCCTGAATCAGACTACAGGTCAGGGAAACCAGGACAGTAATACCAGGTAACACTGAATCACACTAATCTGCAGTAAATTTCAGGAAGAAGTTAAACCTAAAGCCTTGAGTTCAAATATCTCTTGCAGTTTCATATTTGCCTTTATTATGAATCATAAACTGATCCCAGAGAAGAAGAGAAACAACATGACATTTATTATACAATCCATCAAATTTCTAACCATATTCCTTTTCAACTAACCCAAGATGATTAGCTACCACTAATAGTTAGTGAAGAAAGCCATGTCACTCAGACCAAATACAACTTCATACACATTTTTCATTGACCAAATGGAAAGAAACTAGAGATAGTATAAAGTCTGCATTCAACACTTTTCTACAGAAACCTAAAAGGACACCCCAACAAGGTCACTGATCTATAAAGTATAATCCATAAACTTCCAAGGAAAGCATTGAAGTTGTGAAAGCTTTTTCAGGGTGTTCCTGAATTTGTTTAAATAATTTTCAAATTGTCAAAGCAAGAGGAATTCTACATTTTTACTATAAAATGTCATGCCAAATGTGATGAGGTTTTCCTCTGTTGATATCTTTAGTACCCCATCAAAAGCTGAAGCATTAGCAAATGCCAGAAACAATGTCATAGTCAACCCCTGCTTGATTAAGAATAAGAGTGCTTCAGCTGCAATGTCAGTTTAAATGGATATATAAATAGCAGGGGGGGCAAGATCTAAATTAAAGTCTAACTTCAAAAGTGTTTATTCGCAGTAAAGTTAAGTCTATTTCAAATAAAGGTGGCACTTCTGAAAAGTCAAGGGATATAATTAATGATTTGTTCCAGGTTTTATAGACAGAAGCAGAGGTATGTATAGGAAAGCTGAATTTATACTCTTGCCTTAAACATTTCTGTCTTCAGCACTTGTCTCCATTTGAACGACATTAAATTGGAATCTGGTATGTCAGACCAGATATATGTGGTGATTCCTTTATTTTGAAGGGAGATGATTGGAAGAGGTTTTGAAAAGGTTGTGTTTTCTCATTTAAGAAAGTAAGGTCTATAAACAGGTAAAATTCTTGCAAACCCAAGAGTAGTGAGAGGGAAGATCATTAGATTTAGGAATTTGTTCATTCTCAAAGAGTTTTAAGATGAATTTTTTCCCCCTGGAATTTTGACATGCTGCCATCTGAAAAAGTTATAAAGTGGAAAAATAGAGTATCATGAACATTCATAATTATCCTTATTTAGCCTTGTGCACTACTGATTTCCAAACAACTTTAATGGAAATGAACAGCATCACAACAGACTCAAAATACAGCCCTGAAAAGCTAAGGCTGACAGAATTTATTAATGTCCACAGGACACCTTCATATGTGAGGCTCTTGTGACAGCAGTGAAATCCAAATATTATTGAGAAATTACAAGAATTCCCCACTTGAGAGAAAAATTTGCTATAGTTTGGCTATATATCCTAAGGGCTGTATCATAACTTTCATGTTTATTTTTTACTGAGCCTAGAGTGCCTTGTGAGGTGAGACTTGTGGTAAAGCATCTTCTGAGCTTTAGGTCTTTTGGTAAACTTCTGTTGTTCTCAAACATACCAAAATCAAAGCTGAGGTTTCAGCACCACCTGAGGAAAGCTGACTGGAGCGTGTAAAAATGTGAAGTCAAAAAATTGTAGATAAGTCCCCTGCAAAGTGAATCCATTATGGTTCTTAGGGCATCTCATGGGGAGATCTTCCTTACCATATCCAGACCATTTAGGGACCCCGAGGGTTGATTCATGTACTCTCTAGTATTTCCAATGCTTTCTTTCAGGAAACACTTGCTTTAGGGACCGCAGAGTCCTCCCATTCTTAACTTGGAGGCCACTTCAATGCCTCACTTCATGTCTTCAGTCAGGTTCCTGGGGCTATGCACCTCTTCAATCTCTGCAACCCTGGACAAAAGAAGAGGCTTGTCATCAAAATTAATATTCATGCTCATGCTTAGTTACGTGGTTAACCCTTACAATACTTCAATAGCATCCAAACAAATAGTTAAGCTTTAAAATTTTCAAGTGCTTCCTTCGGTAGTCTTGTTTCCCAGAAATGAGGAAAAGGGCAGATGAAGACCTTACACTCTGGGGTTGTTGGTAGTTCAGTTTTACTTTTAACAGTGCCTCATATAATAATTTTGTAGTAAAGGCAAGGCTGGACTTACATGTTCAAGGGACAGGGATATAGATACTGTAAACATAAAAAAAATATTGACAGCCTGGTCCATTGTTGTCATCAAAATTTGTATTAAAGGGAAATTTATTAAACAGTCTAAATCTGTATATTCTTTGTTGTGAAAAGTTTCATTTGAGTGTGGAATTTTTTTTCTTAATTTGACTGTTTCCAAAAATTAAATTATTTTTAATTGATTAAAAATGCAAATTTTTAGGTTTTTATTCACTGAAGAAAAGATTTTTTTAACCTGTGGAGAGAATTTTTTTCCCCTTACAGTAAACTGTGAGAGAGACACACAGTAAATCCACGAAGTCAGAGCCCAGGTATGGCTTTTAGTCATTTCTCTGCCTTAGCCACATCTTGTAAAGATTTACAAGATTGCTCTTCTGGTAGTCTACTTTTCATTAGTGATGTGTATAAAGTTGAATTTGTATTCTTGCCCTAGACAACTCTGTCATCAGAACCTGCTTCCACTTGAATAACATTAAATTAGAGTGTGGTCTTTCAGTTGTAACAAAACTGTAATAGATGGTTAATTTATCCTTTCCAGGGTCAAAAAGACCAAGAGGGTCTTTTCAAAAATTTGTGGCAGACAAGTTGGTCCCACTATTTGGACTGGATATTGTAGACAGAGAGGTAATGTCAGCAAGTCTATATTTTTAGGTTTTATTCTGCTGTGTATTTAACACACTTCATAATTCTTAATCTATGTCCTAATTTACACGAGCATTGCCTTGATGCAGATGATTTGATCTTCTATCAGTTATTTGTGTCTGCGGTATACATTCTCAAGTTTCTAAGCACTCTCTCAGAATCCATCATTTGCAAGTGGTTAGCTTGCTTTCCAGAAACTAGTGAAAGGGTAGTCTAGAAGAACATGAGTGTCTCTTGCTGCTTGCAAAAATTATTATTAAAATCTTATGTTTGCAGTATTACTAGAGAAGCCTTTCTAGCAATAATGGATAGGTTCTGTCATTGCTTCCTGAAGTAGCCAGTGAAGTTAAGCTACTTTTCACTTTATTATAGTTGTCAATTATCTGTTCTTTTGCAAAATATATATTTTAAAATTATTAATTGTCATTACTGGTGCAATGATAATCTTTTGCAGATATATTGCATTTTCATACTCAAAAATTAGTAATATGGTATCTTAAAACAGCAGCCTATCCCAGTGCTTAGAATCCAGGACAAGTGAAAGGAAGCAAGTAGTCCTGCTTCACAGCCTTGCTCCCCAGAGACAGCAGGAGTGAAGAGAATACAGTGGGATTTACCTCTTCCAGAATGTGTTTTTGAGTGTTTTGGCAGGACCGGGAGAGGGTCAGAATGGGTTTCATTGTTCAATTCATTTCAGTGGCCACTTAAAAACAATTTGACCACTTAATTAACTAAAACCTAAAGAATTTTTCTGTCCCCCAAGTACACATTACATGTAGAAGGGACACTCCAAGTTCAAGGTCAGCCAGTCTCTTGGAATTATATCAAGTAGTAATTAGCAGTTCCACACATCAGTGCATCTTTATTCAAAAGAATGGAAAGAGCCTAATTTGGATTGATTGGTCCTACTTATGACGTTTTATATGCTGAACTAGAAAAGGGCTCCACATTTGTGTTAAAATTGTGGAATAAAACATGATTCTATTACCAATTCCCAGAAAGGACTTTAAAACCATGATAGGCATAAAGTTTCTAATTCTCTTTAGCTTAAAATATATTTCATTACATACATCAAATATTACAGACCATGTTAAACCTGGCTGTGGTGTATTAAAATAATAAAATTTTGAGCTAGAAACCTGATCTTCAGATTAAGGTCTGACTGTCCAACCCAGCAATCCATCCCACCCCGTACCCTTGCCTAGAATACAAACAGTTACAAAGAGATAGCATTCTACCTTAGTCAGCTTTTGCTGGGGAGATAATTTTCAGCTTTGTTTTGATAAGAACTTCTCCAAATGGTTCACATTAACACCTCGGAACTATGTGTGTATTGTACAAGGCTAAGATAATTTGTTCACTGAGAGTACTGACAGAAAGACATCTTTACTGGCGGGTTTGAAGCGAAACAGTCACAGGAAAGAACATATTTCTCTATTGTGTGCTAGAGATCCTCCACTGCATCCTCAGAAGTAAACAGTCCTCATATGTGGATAAGGGAACGAGAGCTAAGCCACAATAGCAGGTAATTTAAAAGCAAGCTCACTTTGCTGGGTTCTGCAGACTGACAGATGTGCCAAGGTTTACCCAAAGCAAGAGACACCTTTGCTCATTTTTTGCCTTCTTAGCCTTTCCCCCATACTTCAACCCTATTTCACACATAGATATACCATCAGCAGCTAAAGAAGATTTTAAAGTCTATTTATATGTATTCTCCAAGGAGCCTGCTGTACAAAGCACCTCAGACTAAGTGTGTAGATTGACTTTCCTTAAGGAACAAACCTGAAGGAATACAGTTTATCTTCTGATCAAGACACAAGATCATTCATGCAGAAATCTAGGATAAGTGTGTTGAAACAAGCAGCAGAATTTGTAGAAGTTACATCTAAGTACTACTGAATAAAGAAGGTCTGCCCAAAATCTCTGCTGTGGAAGAGAGATGGAGAAAATTATTTCAGATTTACCACTTCTCTTTCCATAGACAGCCAGCCAGAAATCGCCCTTGAAGCTTCCTATTTATGGTCAGAGGCCAAGACTAACAGATTTTATTTCAGTTTTTGCTAAAGACTTGCTGAATTCTATGCATTCATATAAATTTTGTAATCTATTAAAGCAAATAAAAATAAAGGCATTATTCTTCAGCTGAAAGCATGAAACAAATTTCAAGTATTCCCTCATATAAGCAGAATCTCGAAGGATTGCAGAAACAACTGTGTTGTGTAGACCAGGATTTCACTGTTAGTTGCACTCTCATCAGCTCTCTTCAGAGAAATCACTGAAGCTAGAATGAAAATTAACGTATGGAGTCACAAATTTCATCTTCATACACAAATCCCCAGCAAAATCAGGTACCTGTGGGCTTGGTCTGCAGGATTTCACCCACAGAGATACCCATATCCAAAGAACAAAGATTTAGGAGAATCCAAAACACAAACTGTAACAAATAAGCTACCAGAGACAAGCCTACACCAGTCTTCTGGAAAGCTTCCTTAGAACACAGCTGCAGTGACACAAGCTATTCATAAACCTCATTATGTGTGCTGCAGTTGTCAAGGGAATATGATGGTGAATCATATGATCACCCAAGTCATAGCAGTGTAAAATCACCTTTTTTGTCTTTCCCAAGGGTTATCTCTTCCCTGCAAATCATCTTTTTGAATCCCTACTGACTGCAGGAGAGCTGACATGAATACCTTCAGCTGTGTACAAATTGTAAGGAATGGCTCATACTCTAGAAAGCTTCCAAATTTAGCAATATGACTCATATACTTTGGTAATTTTAAATATCTTCGTTATTTCTAGTTAATTTCATTCTGAGCTCCTATATATAAATTAAGTACCTAGAGCATTAAGGAGATCACTTCTAAAAACCTACTGACACCAAAAAAAATGTATATTTAAGATAGGTTGACCACAGAAATGTGCAGTTTTTCGGCCTTGGTTAACTGTGAGGAGAGTACCATGTGAAGTACAATGAAAGGGTTTTTTTCCATTTTACAAAGCAATTCCAAAAATATGAAGCAGGTTTTGATCTATAACTAAAATTTACTGCATAAGCAGAATTTTCAAAATGTCAATACAAGATATTTAAAATATTTCTGCCAGGTTTTGCTCGAAGAAAGGATTTGGTTTCAACAAACTGATTTTTATGCATCCAACGTGCAATCAACCCTAATATAAAATTAAGAACATTCAGTAAGTAACAATGGAACAACAAGAAATACAAGCAAATAAAAATACAGAATTTTCTTTCAGGCTCATCTTAGGTGTTCAGTCACCATCAAAGAAATAATGAGTAAAATGCATTATTTCAATAAAGATCTGCCCAACAAAAAAAATAAGACCAGAATTTCAATGGAAGAATATTCCATCCCTAGATAACTATATTAAGAAATGATAAGGCCTTGTAAGGAAGAGGCACCACTGAATTTTATAGAGTTTTATTCTATTAACACATTTTATAGCTCTCTCAAACTTCAAAGATTTTAAAGTTTTTTTGTTTTTTGACCTAAACGAAATACTTCACTAAATTATTCTAAATTTCTGGTCTTTTTGTTCAGGACTCCAGAAGAGCTTACTACAATTTCTATCAGGATAATAATAATGAATGTTTTTATGTTATTACTAGACATGCCAATGGATTTAAACAATTTCTACAATCTCACTTTGAAACACAGAGACATATTAAAATATTAAGCCAATGAAACAAGCATCCTGGTTCGTAAAGTGTTCAGACTGAGGGATTTATCCTATTATTATGTGTCACGACATGTACTCCCACTAAAAGGGTGTAACGCCCTGTAATTTGTCTTTTACTGAAACTGTTCAAAACACATCTTGCTTTTTATATATTTATAGCTGCCAATGAACTGGTAATGGTGTAGAAAATGAAATCCTCATATACTAATCACAGGTAATGGACAGTTCTTAAGGTGACTGTATTCCTGATTACAGTTTTGTAAGCTCAGAAATGATACTACATCACCTCGTGATGCTCAGATGTGTCAGCTACTGAACAGATTTTAACTAGGAACAAAAAGAAAAGGAGGTTTTGAAATGCAAATTCAGATCTCGTATTTTCCTTCTGTGCTTACTATTTAATCTTTCCAAAATGTCTGAATAAAACCACAAAGCATCACAGCCCTACTTAATTTCAAAGCATCAACATCCTTTAATTTAAAAAGGGGCTCTATTGTTATTTGTTTATGGGAAAGCTACAAAGATATACATGATAACCATTCACTGAATAAGTTCCAAGCATGTAATTTTGCTTCTGTGCTTTGAAATGGTGAGTAGTCTTTTCTGATGATGGAAAATGTAGTATTATTTAGTTAATATTCTCCTTTTTTGGTTTTCCCTCTTCCAGCATTAACTTAATAATAGCTAGTTAGGTTCAGCTTTGTTGTGGGTTGCATTTCTATGGTTATTGTTGTTCAATTCCATGTCAACTTGCAGCAAATGTGCTCATATAGCATAGATAATTATGTGTGATTTTCTCCCTTAATGAAAGATAAATAATTTGACAGTCTTGCCTCATGTATTTTTTTTTTAATTTTGATATAACTCATTGTTTGAATTAGATCTTTTTTAATACAGCCTTGCAAGCAGAATGAAACGTGTTTCTTAGATCAATTATGTAGCTTTTAATGCAAGGTACGCTATTTGTATGACAGATTTGCATACGATCATTAATTTCTAATACTAATCATTATTTAATCATAATTATTTAGTTCTTTGTTTACAAACCAAATAATCTCTGTTATACAGGCAGAACATTTTCAAAAGAAACAGCAGAAGGCACATTTATAGCAACCAAACAGAATAAGAAGCAGTAGTCAGTTCTAATTTCCATTAGACCCTATTTCTTCTTGTCAACAACCCTTAATGCAAAGTCAGAGCAGGACAGGACTGAACAAAGACAGAAATATTTATGTAATAGTTTCCATTTTCAAATCAGATTGTACTTCAAGGTGTTGGACTTACAACTCTCAGGCAGTTGTTGCAGTTTCACACCATACTAAGGAGTGCTTGACAGAAGAGAATTTTTTAAACAAACTGACACCAGTACGTAAAACTGGGTTTTCATTAAATGTCTTTGCTTCTTAAATTTTAGTTGTTGGGAGGAAGCTTAATAATCTGCCAGAAAAGTCAACAGCTCTACTTCTGTGCTCTCCAGTGACGATGAATGATGCACAGAGATGTTCAGTGCCACCCAGAAAAACCAGACAAAAAAGATAACAATCAGCTTGGCAGTTTTGGTTTTGTGCTCCAGCAATTTTTCTGCAAAATTGGGACACCACAAAACAAGGAGAACAAAGGGGGCAGAGTGGTTAATGTAGCTCAAGGGGCTGGTTTATCATCCTACATTTCTTTAGCTGCTGGAAAAGAAAGTTAGACAGGGAAAACAAATACTGAAAGATGTGGAAGGAGGAAGAAATAAACTAAATTAACTTTCAATTCATATTTTGCTTAATAATCCTTGCAAAGATAAATTCAGGAATAACAGCATTGTGTTCCAATCAAAAGCAAAGCTGTTACAGTTAAGGAGTAATATGAGGAAATCATAAAACTAAACCCAAGAAATTAACTATTTGTAAGCAAAATATATTTATGGAGAAATGGCAAATTTTAAACTAAAATAATAACCAACGTGTAAACATCCATGTGACCACTATACCTGATTTTGATGGTGTGCATTTCTTTTGTCTGGACAAACTGAAGCAGATATCAGCATAATTCTGGCAGCAAAAGAATCAAGTCTACAGGTGACAGAGTGGATGTGCAGCTGTATAAACCATTGGATTAGAGAACTGCTGTGCTACAGTTTTTATACATTAAGTCAAGCTGTGCTGCTCAGACTGGGAAAAGGAAATTCCACATGTATCTGCTTGGGACCACCACTGGAGTAAAACATTTAGGTATGACAAGGTCAAAAAAGAGTCAGGGGGAAAAAAAAGCAGGAACAACAGTTAAGCACTTGATCAACTAAAGGCTAAAACTCCTTCCTCCTGGTAACTAAGTCTAAGGTAGGATTTCCCACAGTGGAAATGCATGAGAACAGCATGGACGAGGGAGAAAAGTATCAAGCCTACAAATTCAATTAGAATTAAACCCAGCATTCCATTGCCAACAGCCAAAATCAGCTGCTTTTGAAAGGACCTGTATCTATTCTACATATATTCTGTAAGTGATGCCTTTTTCTGGTCTTAGGAAATAAAGGCTCAGACACGGTTAGAGGGTTGGGGGTTGTTTACCTCGGTATTTTAATAGGATCCTGTTCGATGGTTTCTGCTGTCCAGGTAGAACGTGTCGCAAAAGCCCCTTCCCCCCAGTTGAGTATACAATTAAAGACTCTACACATCAGCATATCTACCAGGAGGGCCCAATGGGGGGGGGGGGGGGGGGGGGGTGGGGGGGGGGGGGGGGGGAAGGGGTGGAGAAAAATTATTGCCAAATTTTTGAATGTCTGAGACTGAAATGAGGACTGAGGATTGTGCTAAAACATCTAAGAACGAATGTTTCCAAATTATTTTTATTTGGTATAATAATGCCTTGGGATATTCAGAAGTAATATGTGTTTTCACTATAAACCAGGGAGTTTAGACTGTTTCTGTCACTCAATGAAATGAGCAGATGGATTCACTGTTTTCAAAGGTGGTATTGTAAAAGGCATATAAAATGCGATGTGTTCCATACATTGTCAGAACTTGTTCCGTCCAGCCTATGTGTCTCATACCATCTTGCAGAACTCCAGTCCCGACTCTTTTTGGAAAAGCCTTCCCACCTGCTTTTCTCCTTTGTCTTTTATCCACCACACATGAAAAAAAATGTTTCTGCAATATTTCATTACAGTAGTTTGTAAGAACTCTTTGCCACAGCTTCCAAAAACTTCATGGCACCTCAAGCAGCTGATTGTGATTGAAGCATCACTCTGCAACAGCAGCTGCATGGGCTCCTTTGCCTCCAGTCTTGATCTGATATTAACCCTGGGACAAGAGCAGCAGTAAGGCCACTTACATTTTCTGTGATGCACTAATGACACAGCAGAATGTAGGAGGCAATAACCAGGCCAGAACACAATGCTTTCAGGCAACATTTAAGGAATACTTGGATCTTGTGCCAGTTCTCTGCACAATAGCAAATTTCACCTGCAATGACTATGAAAAGCATTGTGAACTGGGCAGGAGTGTGAATTTCCTGTTATCACTGTGAAGCACAGTTTTTCATTTAGCTTGAAAAAAACGAAAAAGGAAAAACTAAGATAAAAAGAAAAAAAAGAAAGTGAATGCATGCTGTTTCTGAGATATAACTTTTCACACTTAAAAGCGGAAGAATATGAAACAGTGTTCGTTGTACCAGAATGAATCCTTTATCCTCTGCAAGTCTTAAATATTTAGGACATCATCTCTTAAACTGAGAAAATTTCTTGCACATTGTGGATTATAATCTACCTAATAATACAGAGGGTATCTACCCCTATTCACAGACAGCTTTTATGCTACAGAGGAAAAAAAATAGGGAAAGAAAAGAAAATCCAAACCAGAACTGGCATATAACCTGTAGGATTAAAATCAAAGATGACCTGTTCTGTTGTGATACAAACCAAGCAGATTTAAAGGGAAGACTTTGGCTTTCAAGATGAAACAGATACGCTTTTTAAGAACGTCACTGTAGAAAATGCATCAGGAAAATCATGGTGCAAAGGCTTCTTGACATTCTGTTCCTTGTCTATTTCTGTGGGAAGATTTTCTTTTCTCTTACTTTACACAGAAAATCAGGCTTCAATTTTAAACACACAGGATACAGGAGGACAAGGTTTGACATATCTTTGAGTCAGAGCTTCAAACTCATAATTTTTGTGACATTGGAAACAGGTCAATTGATTTTCCTTTCAGGGAAAACCTGGCTCTAAATTGCCATCTTTGAACAAGTTTCTCACTATTATTTTTATCTTGCACAACTTTTTTTCCTTTTTTAAAATGCAATTTTCCACCTACTACTCAGAAGTCTTCATATTACTGAGAAGCCCTTGTTCTAAGAGTGCATTTCAAGTTCAAAGGCTTTCCAGCAAGTTTGAAAATTTTAACTGTATTGAAAATGACTTTCTTTAAAGATCGCCTTGTCATTGTTAGCAATATGACCTTGGGAACTTTTCTATGGCAGAAAAAAGGTACTTACTGAAAGATTGGAATGGAATTCCTGCACAGATATCCATAATGTTTTCAGACACCCAGACATGGAGAAAACAAAACTTAACTTTCACAAACACTTGCTTTTCACAGTCCAGGGTTTTATTATCATATAATTTTTCTTGGTTTTCAAAAAATACTTGAGTTTGTATGTGGCAGGTGGTTTTAAACCTCTGTGCCTTATGCAAAGAGGAACAAGCGAAAGAAAAGCAAAGTCTCAGCACTTGTGCTTGTCAGAAACAATGACCATTGCTTGGTGTGTTTCCATGACTCTCCTGGTAAGAACAAAAATATTCAGATATTCAGGAGAAAGACATCCAGCATTTTAGAGTAGGAAGTCAGCAAATCCCACACTGAGTGTAAGTCCTCCCACAATGACTCTTCATAGCCCAAGTACTTTGAAAGTGTCAAAAAGAATGTCTTTCCATGAGCCAGAGAGAAAATTAAATTTTAGCCTGTAAAGACTGCAGAAATTTTTTCTCTCAAAATAGAATGGTAGTGTAACTGAGGCACAATATGATATTATTTTATAGCATATTACTGATTAATTAAGTGGTTTAGCCCCTGCTTTTCTGCATGTATTTACTCTATATTTTGAGAGTTTAGCCCTTCAAGTTTTCTTTTTTTATTAAATCATGAAGTCATACATATATATACATATATATATAACCTTCTTGAACACTCCAGAGGAATATTCTCACAAATCCACTTAAAATGTAGATTTTCAATTAAATAATTCAGTCAAATCAAACTTCCTTACAGTAGTGCAATAAATAATTTGTCATTAATTTCTACTTCCCTGCCAGACCATATTTTTCAGTCTAAGCTATTTTATCTGAAGGAGGATTTGCAAAAAAAAAAAAAGACATTACATCTCAGAAGCAAATGGAAGCAAATTAAATTTTAGATATACAAATGTTGCCTCACCATTTCTGGACTCAGGAAAAAATCCAAACTGATTTTGCTCAAACAGATATAAAAGGGTAGGGTTTTTTCCCAGGATCTTCAGATTCTTAAAGAATATACACAGCAATCAAATAAAACTACTGCTAACAAAATTGTGCCCTTATTCCATACCATTAAAACAGCCTCACTCTACCCTGCAAACTATAAAGAAAGGATTTAGTTGAACAAATCTTTCTATTTATTGCAACCATCATTTGCCACTATGATTGCTTTTCTCCTGCTTCTTAAACTAGTAGTTTTACGTTCTCATTTTTGCCTTCTAGCTGTTGAAAATATAACAAAAATAAACTCAATAACAAGCAAGATAGATAAATAATGCACCCAGAATGAGATGGAACACAAAAGTTGCAGTAAAGAAACATACCTGGCAAGACTGACAATATGTTTTACTTGAGGTAGGAAGAGAAAATGTTCCTTTTCCATCCCTTTCATGAAAATGCAATTTTAATATTCTGAGTTGCAATGGAATACAAAACTTCAATAAATTATAGTTTCCCATTAATTTGATCTATTCAGAAGTTAACTGATATAAATTGATTCTGCAGGTGGTTGTTTACCGGTGGATGATAATTTTTTTTTGTCACATCTAGAGTATCTCAGTCTCAGAGAAAACTGTTGTTTCTGTTCTCTGAGCAATCTTTATCCTTTAAGATGCATTACAGCTCTCCCACATAAACTAGAGAAACTATAGTTTTCCAGTAAAAGGAAAAAATCTTTCTCTCTCCTGCCAATTGCAGTCTCCAAAAGGCAGAGCAAAGTAGTGGTGGATCTGCACAGACCCTAGAATAGGTCTTTTTGGAGGAAACACATTAGAGTCGGAAAAAGACAGACAGGGTACACTCAGCTCTGGCATTCCCAAGCAATGATTAATAGTGAACATATGTTACAACAACAACAAAAAAAAATTAAGCTACGTTAAACCAAGAACTTGTGATAAAAAATAATAACAAAACCTGAAAGCAAACCAACCAAAAAACTGACAGCCTCAAGAAGTCACAAGGACTTTCTCTGTGGAAATCTTTCCCTAACACTCAGGTGGCCCCTCTTCCCACTCTTCCATGAAAGCTCTCCTTTGACCTTAAGAGAAGCAATTCAAGACAGACCCCAGGGAAATTTTCTCTCATTTAAATTATATGAGTTCAAATAACACTACTACTCTTCAAGATATAATTAAATATAGCAGTTTCCCTCAATATATTTCACTGTCACATTTAGTGGATTGAAATAAGTTTTTTGTGGGGCTTAGTGCAGTTTACACTTGAGGAAATAGTGTAATATTAGCATGATATAGATACAAATCAGTACATGCACTGCATTTGTTTACATGTGCAATGGAGTGCAATGTAGGCACATTTCTGATTCGTTACATCTTCTCCCATCCCCATCAGGAGCTGGAATCATTTTGCAGGACTGGAATTGCATGGCTCCTTAGTAAAGACCATAGATGCAGAGAGAAAAAACCGAGTCAGAAGAGTCAGCCAACTCCTCAACAATAATAATAATTTTGAGACTGCTAAGCTGTAGGAAACAATTTCATTTAGGCAACTTTCAAGAGAAAATTATTTTATTTTCTTTGTAATTCCTTGAGAAATTTTGTATTTTATATTTATGTGTGTATATATAACTCTATATATACATATATATACTGTATATAGTCCTCACAGGACTTGTGCTCCAGACCCTTCACCAGGTCCATTTCCCTTCTCTGGACACTCTCCAGCAGCTCAGTGTCCTTCCTTCCAGGGCCCCAGGACTGGACACAGCACCCTAGGTCTGGCCTCACCAATGCTGAGGAAACTGTCACTGCCCTGGTCCTGCTGGCCACACTGTTGCTGATACAAGCCAGGATGCCACTGACCTTCTTGGCAACATGGATATATGACCTGCCCATGTTCAGCTGCTGCTGACCAGCACCCCCAGGTTCTTTTCCATCAATATCTTTACAGTCCCTCTTTCTCAAGCCTTAAGCACTGTCTGGGATTCTTGTGACCCTGACTTTTGACCAGCACTTCACCTTGTTGAATGTCATATAATTGGCCTTATCCCATCAATCCAGATCTGCAGATCCCTCCTACCCTCCAGGAGATCACCACTCTCACTTGTGTCATCTGTATACTTACTCAGGGGACACTTGAACCCCTCATTCAGTCACTGATATTAAACAGAGATATTATACATGCCTGGCCCCAACACTGAGCCCTGGCAAGCACCACTGATGACCAGCCTCCAGGTGGATGTAATCCTTGCTGTCTCGGCCAGACCATCCAGCCAGTTTCTAACCCAGGGCAAAGTACCCCTGTCCAAGATATGAGTTGCCAATAGGACTTCACCTGCTTTCAAAAAACCCCATGGTCCTCAAACAAGCGGTTATCATCTAAATAAGGACTTTTCTCATCTAACTAATAAAGTGTTTCAGTAAAGGAAATTTTCTAGTACAATAAATTATTGTAAATTCGTGTACACACGAATAGAAATCCAAGCAAATTTCTGTAGTTTTAATTTTCTAATCAATGTTTCTTGCCTATAAAATCACTATAATATAGAGATTAATCCATAAAAGAAAAGTTTAGGGTGTTCTGAACTAGGATTCATACATTATACTTAAAATCCAAACCGGATGTACTAAAGTAACATATAGTTTCCAGCTGGTCATCTAAAAGAAAATAGTGTAGGTTCTTGTCACAGTGCACAATATTAATCGTCTTATTTATTGTAAGTATTTCAACCTGAGAAGAAAGTTTTTTTCCTGTCCAAATACAGGTCAGTGGGAGGTGAAGTTGTGCAGGCTACTCATCAGTTAATTTTCTGGGGACCCTGACAATTGTAACACCAACAAACCGAAGTATGCTGGTTTACTTTTTTAGTAATCTTAATAAAGAATTTTATCAATGATCTCTTTGTGTTGAGAGCAAAGGCAAGCGCATTTCCATGCACCAAGTTATAGTATTCATAATATTTCTCAGCCATTCACACATCACAAAACAAAGTAATAAAAGGCCTGGCATAACATACAGGCATAAAATAATACACTGCGATGAAGCAGTCGCTGACAGTTTTTGACACCACTAACTCCACATAGATAATGCAAAGAAGGAAAAATCATGATAGGACATGGGCATAAGAATGTATAACATTAGGCCTGGAAAAAATAGCTGTTTAAAAATCAAAAGGACAGTAACATGCTTATGAGGATCCTTATATTTCTTTCGTATTACCAAACAGTGATCAAATCTGCCTCATACTTTTATAAGAAAAAAAAAATCAAATGCAATACATATTGCTTCACATTGTAATACATTGGAATACGTTGGAATTTTCTATATTTAAGCTCTTTTCTTACATTCATCTATCATTTCCTATCTTTTAAGGCTCCTTTTGCTTTGCAAGTCATTAATGGAATGTGCATTTTATAAAAATTATGTTTCTCAAAGGAATTAAAGGATGTAAGTTTCATTATTCTTTTACCATAGTTCTTGAATAAACACAAAAGGGAGTTTCTGCATTCAAAAAATGCTTAGCCGTTACTCAAATCTTCACTTACCTTTCATATCATACAAAAGCTGGAGGACATCAGAGTCTGGCTATATGACAGAAATTTTTTCCTCAAGAAGGTTGATTAGTAAAGTTCCAGCTTCTGTGATCAGACAAAAATCTAATAACTCTAAAAATAAATAACTCTAAAATAAATCTACAACCATGGAAGTGTCTGTAGAAATAAAATCTTTATAGTACAATAAAAGATAAAATATGAAAATCACTGTCATTGTTCTGTGGAGTATCATCACTGATGATTTATATGCAGAAAAATATTTCGTGACCAAGAGCATTTCACAAGTATGATCTTGAAATATACATGATAAATACATGTTAAAACTGGTATCTGCATTACTAACAATGTGTACTGCTAAATCTCTTCACTTCCTATATATGTAAAGACATAGAGGTATACACAATTATGCCTCTGCCGTAGGCTTAAAAATCTTCCTACTTTGGAACATCAGCACATTTTTACAATGAAGGCTATGTGGACTGTATTAGCTGTGACCTCACTACCTGGAGTAAGGACAATTACACAGACATAGAAATAAAGGTTGTAAAACCTTTCTCAGGAGAGCAAAACCATTTTTTCTCCATTTAACTTCAGACATAATACTTGTAATATCAAGTCCAGCTATGGTAGGACAGCCTTATGTAGATCTTTTATACGTCAGTTCACACACAGATTTCTTAGAAAAAATGCTACGCACTAATTGTTCAGTTTTGCTGACTTTTAGCATCTAAGTGTGCTTGTGAAAGACAAAGAGAACTGAAATGGTATACAGGAATTCTTTCCTTGTTTTCAACTTCTTTCATGTCTTCTGCTGACTTTATAAACTCTAAAAACCTTTTCACAAAACTGCTTGATTTGAACACAAAGCCTGATTAAACTAGGATTTCTTAAATGTTTGAAAATATGAGAGCTCATTCCAAAACAGGAGTAACAATTGTTTCTTTACAAAGGTGTCAACTATCCAGCATGTTGTAATAATAATCTTAGTCACAATACCTGCTGCTCCAGAAGGCCTGAAGAGCAGTGAGTGAGGAGAGCAAGCCTTCCTTGAAGACAGCTTCCATGCATTCCTACAGACATGTTTTTCTTCCTCTCATCATTCACAACAGAAATTATAAATTTTAAGAAATTTTACAAAAATGAATAAAAAAATGTGTCTTGCCTGCTGCAGGACCACCCCACTACCTGCCCTGGTGAAGCACCTTCAAAAGAGAGAAGCCTCCCTTGAATAATTTTCTAGCTATAAACTGAATGGAATTGAGACCTAAGTGGTGGGATGTTTCCCTGCAATACAGGAAGACCCCACCTTAAGGTGATCTTTTGCAGTATTAGTTTTTCACCTCTGACTGTAAAGAAAAGTTGATAATGACTTGCTAAATTTCTCATTCTGGCTGTATTAAAATTCTCAAAAGTCCCTGAAAAATCTTTACTCCTTTCTTAACTCTCCAGTATTAACACAATTACTGCCTTTTACCACAGCTTTTCATTATAATCACGGTAAAATTTCTTTCTGGAGAATTCATTTAATTAATCAATATTCTAGATTAACAATATCTTTGATGGTATTTTAAGATCATGTGTTTCTTGAAATGTTATGGAAAAGGTTTTCTCTTGGACACGCCATGGAATCACTTTGAGACAACGGAAGAAACATCAGTGGAAAATCAGGAAAAGGTTGACGGGGGTTGACAAGACATCTTAAACTCTTGTACTCAGTTGTACCTTCCAGTAAGGATGTGTCTCATCTTCTTAACTTTTCAGTATGTATATTGGTTAATGAAGTAGACACAATATGCTTTTGGCAGTCTTGAGTCCTGGAAAGCAAAAGAAAAAATGCTAAGAGAATTTGTGCTTGTGATCCCTGTCACTATCAAACTCTGCTCAATATCTTTGGGGAAAGTAAGAGGACTGTTGACTGAGCACTGCAGAAAACAGACTGACATCTCATATTGCAAGGTACATTCTGATAGGATTCTTCAAACTTAAAGCAAAGAACCTTTCACTGACATCTGTAATCCTCCATGACTAAGTGAAAAACAGCAAGAGAGGGACTAGAGCTTGTATTTGCCAGCTAGATGCATTTAACACTGCTCAGAAAACAAGTGTTCTGACTGATGTTTTCTAATGTCAAATTGATCTCCCTGGAGTTTTCTGTTAATGAACACAATTCTCCCTATTGCAAGTGAAATAATGAAGTGTATTCATGGGGTTAAAAGACCAGCAAGCCTGGTAAATCTGTTCCCTGACTACCTGGACAGAACACAACAGATGTGCAATAAATAGGCAATGCAGAGGAGCAAAGTAGAGCATTGGTAATATCTTGGATGGGGGAAAAAAAAGGAAATCCTCCAGATTTCTCTTCTCAAAATCTGAAATTACAGTGTCCTCTCTTGAAACATTATCTAGGGACTGTGAACTGCGATTCCCATCTGTATCTCATTATCAATAAAGATATGCAACCCATCCTCACTGAGGACTGACAGTTTGGGAGCGCAGCACAACAGAAGAGAATGTAATCACAAGTGACACTCTCAGCTACAAGGAAAGAACCACTCAGCACTTCCCATTTTTCAGGGAAAAAACTCCAGTGACACTAGAAATATGCAGATATCATGAGCAAAAAATTATTAATATTAACTTCCTTTTCTATTACAGTATAATTGTCAGTTGACTGTAGGTTAGAATTTTAGATCTGCCTTCTATTTTCTACATTATCATTTCATTCTAAAGATTTTAGAGGAGTTCATCTTTGCACACCAGACAGCTCAGTACACATAAATACACCATATGCTAGGAAACATTTCCAGCTGTTGGAAAAATGATTTGCTTAAAACTGAAAAATCCTGAATGTTGCTATTTAGCAAATAGTTTGAAATTGCTGCAGAACTATATTGCTATTTAAATGTGTATTATAAGCACTTTCTTAAAGGTGTCAAGGCAGCTATATACCAAGGGATTTTCTGGTCTTCCAGTACTTGATACAAGTTTTGAAAGCAGCCTCCACAAATAAGCATCTGAGATGTATAATGTAATTCTTTAAAAACTGCCTGTCTAAATCTTTATCTGGCAGAAGGAAACTAAACACAACAGGAGCTAACTGGTTACTTACTTCCCTCGGTTTAAAAAAAAAAGGCTGTAACTGTGCCAAAGTGAAATACAAACAAGACTCTTCTCCGCACCTATGCACATTAAAACACTGGTGGCCAGTGAAGTAAAGGTATCAGCCTACTTGCCTTAGCTATAGCCACAGACTAAAAAGATGCACTGACCATATGTATTGCAGTACAAAATGACACTTGCAGAACAAAAGCCAATGCTTTGCTGTAGGCCACACCTTCTCATTTCCAGTAAATGAACACATGATTAGAGCAGAATAAATGAGAGTCATCCGTTGCCTCCATAGTTTTGGAATGACGTAATTACAACCAATTAAGGGAAGTGCATGCAGTAGTCAAACAGAGCTTTCTCAGCAGCCCAACCCAAATTATGGAAACAGGACATCACCATTGCCAGACAGTCAGGATGAAACACACTTCTCTGATCCTGTCTTCTATAGTACAGCAAATATTTGATTGTTACCATCGATGGAAATAAGTACACTGTTTCTTTTGATTCAAGGATACATGAGCAAAGTAAGAATTTGAAGAACGGAAAATGACCCTATGGAAACTACAGTCACTTTGGCACTATTTTTCATAAACAGTAGTGATATTGGCAAACAAGTTAACATTTCTACATGCAAATAAGTGCATAATGCAAGTTGTAAGGTGCCTCTTTGAAAGAATAGTAAATTTTGGAAAACATAAGTAAATAATTTATATGAAGTTTTTGTCAGGTTGATGTACTAAACTAACACGTGCATAGCTCTTGTGGTGCAGTCATCATCAATGCATTGATACATAGTTCTTTTCATTTAACAAAATAATATATGCAATTAAAGAATGTAAAGTGCAAGGTTGTATTAATCCTGCCTTAGATGTAAGAGAAAGTTTTAACTGATTTTAGAGGTAAACATAGTTGGTATACAGGACTTCTAATGCATCAAGATTACACACTGATTGGGATAGTATTTGACTATGAGAGTTTCCCATCACAGTTAAGAACATGGCACTGACAAAAGACACATTTCAAGGCTCCCTCCAAGTTTGTGATAGATGGATTTGTCACAGTATCTTGTGAAAAAAGCTAATTAACAGTACTAATTAACATACTGAGATGTGGAGGATGAACATATAAACAATACTCAAGAACTAATGTGAGTAATAAAGGTGTAATAAAAACTTTCACTAATAAAGAAAAAAAAAAGGTTATGTCACTTGGAACAAGTCTAATGAAATATTCAACAGACAGAGTCTGCATTTATACCTGACTTATGGATCTTACAACAGACAAAGAAAATTTAGAAAAATAAGCTTTTTTGATATTTCTAATAATTATTGTTAAAAATCCAGTTAAGAACAATAACATAACAGAATATTCTGAATGGTAGCAGCAAGGGTTGTCACTTAGGCTCTTGAGCATTTTAGAAAGTCTTATAATTGAATATTAGCAGATATGAAAGATGTATATTGGAAGACATGAAAGAACTACTGTTCTTTAGATTCAGACTTGGGAAAAGTATGAAGTAGAAAAATAATTGCATAAACAAAACCTCAGTAAGATCATGCTTCAATATTTTACTGTCAGATTTCTGATAGTAAGAAATAAATGAAAATACAGTAGTTTGGAACAAAAAAGCTATCACTGAATCAAATGTAAGGATAGAAGCAGAGCACTATAGACTGCTGAGGCCTCCCTGGCCACCATATCATTAAACAGGGAATCATGGAATTAGATTGGGTCTGGGTTGGAAGAAACCTTAAGCATCATATCACTCCAATTGTCATGTCATGGATGGAGACACCTTTCACTAGACTCGGTTTCTCAGAGTGCCATCTAGTCTAGCCTTGAGCTTTTGTCATATTATTATTCTTAAAGAAACTAAAAGTAAGAGGACACCCTGAAAGAAAATTCTTCAGTGTATGAAATTCAGTTATCAGATAATGAACACATTTAGGTGTTCTAGATCTCTAATATTGAACAACATTCAGAGGAGTCACTAAAATATAAGAAAATTATTTTTGACAGGGTTAACTAGGAAAAAAATTCTGTTCATCATTCAACCTTCCTGCACTAAGATTTGGCAGCAAGGCACAAAAAAATTATGCAGGAAATATAAGGGGAAATCAAATTATGGCTTCATTTCAGGCTGTCAATATTCACCTCCCAGTTCTCATTGCAAGGCAACCAAGGAAGTTCTGCTTATCATAGGATCATAGAAAGTTAAGGGGCTGCAATGGACCTTAAAGATCATCCAATCCCAAACACCCTGCTATGGGCAGGAGCATCTCCCACTAGATCCCATCCAACCTGGCCTTGAACACTCCCAGGGCTGGGGCATCCACAGTTCCCCTGGAAAACCTGTGCCAGTGCCTCCCCACCTCACAGTAAAGAATTTCTTTCTCATATATAACCTAAACACAACTAGAACAAATGGAAAGCCAATAACTGTTTTCTTCTGGGGCTTTAGCTTTGAGCTTCCATGAGTTAGTTTGTTTCAAAATTTTCTCCTATTACTTGTTTTCCATCTAGCTCTTTGCATTAGGCCCAGCTCTGGTATTTTGTAACTTGTTTACATACCTTACTGTAATGAACTTTTTTATATAGGCCCTGTTTCTATCTCTCTGTTCCTCTGAAAGTATTACAGCTGTCAAAACCAGCCAAATTAATAATTGCTAGCATTGTTATGATATGCTCTGAAAACCAAAGCTGCAGGCATGCAAGCCACTGGCCAAAATGGATAGTTACCACTATTATCCTTAGGTGTGCATTCAGCAGTTTTATTCTGAGTCAACTTTCTAGCTGGCTTTGTTTTATGATGGACAGCATCTGTTCATCACACATTTGGACTTTATAATCCTTCAATATATTTTTCCTGATGAGGCTTGGAAACAAAGATAATCCTACAGGTAATTAGATAGGTAAGGAGTTACTTCTGTAAATCATTGGCTTAAATAAATGTAAAGGATTTAACAAGCTGATGTAGTTAGTACCGTAAAAGTCATTCTATTCATATGAATTTCAGAGAAAAGTGTTTCGACAAAATTAGAAACACTGTCCTGTTTCTTGCCAGTCTTTTCTTGATAGCTTAAATACATGTGTAAGTAGCTTAGAGACACCATAGATCTTCCAATTTGTCTAAATTCACATCTGTCTAGTTCAACACCTTTTCCAGCAAGTGATTTGAACTTACCTTTATCATCACTGTCAGAATCCAGATGAAAAACTGTTATGCTCCTGAAGAGTTAAGAACTTTAGAAGCAAAAGCTGTCACACACACATCCTACCCCCGTCATATAAAAAAGTAATCTCTAGTATACACCAGCAGATCAACACAGCTCAAAGTTCTGTTGAATATCATGGAATCACAGAATGGTTGAGACTGGAAGGAACCTCCAGAGGTCATCTAGCCCAATCTACTTGCAAAAGCAGGACAACCTGGAGCAAGTGGCCCATGACTATCTGAAGCTTTTAGATGTCTCTTGCAGTTAGTAAATATTTCCTGATGCTCAGAGGGAACTTTATGCATTTTGATTCATTCCCATTGCCTCTTGTCCCATGACTGGGGACAATCAGAAAGATCCTGGCTCCACCTTCTTTGTACCCTCCCTCCAGGAATTTATATACATTAATAAAACCCTCCCTGAGTCTTCTCTTCTCCAAGTGAAACAATCCCAAAGCTCTCATAGGAGAGATTCTACAGGCCCTTCATCATCTTCATGGCCCTTTGTTGGACTTTGAAACTGGTCCAATTAAATTTCTTTCCAGCTGGGTGGCCTCCAGCAAATACTGGTGCCTGTAGTTGTTTCTCCCCAGATGCAAGACGTTACATTTTCCCTTGCTGGACTTTATGATGTTCCTGTCCTCCCACTCCTCCATCCTGTTGAGGTACACCTGGAAGACAGCATGACCCTTTGGTGATTCATCCACTCTTTCCAGTTTTGTGTCTGATGAAAACTTACTGATAGTATGCTCTGCAATGTCATCCAAACCATTAATGAAGATGTTAAACACGATTGAATCCAGGACTGTCCCTTGGGGTATACCACTAGTTTAATCACCCTTCTACCTTCTCCCAGATTCTGGAGCTCCTTCTTCATTCAGCACACAAAATGCAAAGGCTGCCTCTGGTGTTTACATACTCCTTGTTGCTGAGTTTGTGGTCCACCACAGCCTCTGTCCTTGTTGACTTCTCTATCACTTGGCAGAGGAAGTTATCATCAGTGCAGTCCAGGAACCTCCTGGGATGTTTATGTGCTGATGTGTTGTACCTCCAACATATATCAAGGTGGCTGAAGACATCCATGAAGGCCAGGACCTTCAAACCTGAGGTCTGTATAGAGTCTGAACAACTTGTTCTTCATGGTTAGGTGGCCTATTGCAGACACCCACTATAATCTTACCTTTGCCCACTCGTAACACGTAGAATATCCATTTTCGATTTCTAAGACCTTAAGCTGCTGTGTCACATAAAAGGAACTTTGTCTCCTCACCACACTTTCCTGTCCTTCTGAAAGACCCTGTATTGTTCCTTTGCAACATTCCAGTCATGGGGGCCAATTCACTATAATTCCATCATCCCTACAAGAGCATAGTCCTGCAACTGCAGTATATGTGCACACACACACACACACACATAAATATTAGTTATAGAAATGCTCTTCACTTTTGATTTTCCACTGTCATTGCTGTTCACCTCATGACTCTCTCTGGAAGTCTTGTCAGGTAAGACTTACTTCAAACAGAATCCCTCCTATCCTGTCTCTGATGCGAGAGAATAGCAAGGAACTAGTGATAAATCAGTGCAAGGTGAAACATAAAAAAAGATGATTAATGGCTAAGAAATAAATAAACAAAATGTGAAATTCCTCCCCCACACTCCCCCCACCCCCATCCTGATGTTCAAAAGCAACTTAATTGTAGTTCAAAAAATTACTCCCAACTGTTACCAGGAACAAATGTCCAGTCAAGAAATTGAGTATGAGACTGCTGATTTGGAAAAGGCACTGGCAAAAAACATGTGCAGAAGATTTTGGGAATGCCTGCTGATCTAGTTAAGAAAGGAATCATTATTTTCCTTTCCTGTACTTGTTTCTAGGTCTTTAAAAATTATATTGTAATGCCTAAAAAATGTTTACAGTATATAATACAATATTACTGTTTGCTCAGTGATGACAAATATGTTACACATAGTGCACAACAAATAAAAATAAACAGAAAATACATGGCCTATATATTGTAGAATCCACTTTAAGCATGATGCAGGTAGAAATAACAGAAAGTAATGTGGTGATGCCAATAGGGCAGGGATGGCAAAGATTTGGTAGGATTGCAGTGGCTGAGTAAATACTGTACATTAGACTGCATCCATAATATTTGCTGCAGTTCTGGTGTTAGTCTGCTAGGTGCAGAATGGTGTGTCTGAGGTTATCTCCTTTCAGGAAGACATTACATTAAGATGACAAGACTCACGGTACCTCATCATATAGACTTAACTGCAAATATTAATTTCCTGTTTGTGTGTTTCATAAGAGGTTCAGTTTGCCAGAAAAATCCATTTTACACAACAAAAAAATCAGCATAAACTGTCAAATTGAAAAGATACTGTATGTTTAATCCTTGTATATTCCCACTTTGCAGAGGCATTCACTAAACTGGTGATAAAACATTGACAAGTTTCCAAGATAACAACACAAGAGCTCCAAGGGCATTCAAACAATGTACTTGGTTCACAGTTATGTTCTTCCCTTATTGAGGAAGCTTCTGCAAGATGAGATGTAGTTGTATTGACTCAATATTAAGTTTCTGTCTACATGACCATGAAAGAAATGGGATTTCATTTCCTAAATATTAATACATCTTTCAATGCTTTGTTTAGTAAATGTTTTTCACATTTTTTCCAAATCTGCCTATGTAATATCAGGACAAGTCATAGAAATGTATAGTCATACTAAACAGTTGTATTTTCCACTCATTATAATTTTACTGGAAAATATATTTCTTCCACTTTCAAGTAAATCCTTTAAAATCTAAATAATTTGCAAATCTAGACGCAAAGGCTTCAAAAATTGTTAGACAATTTATCATGTCCTATGAAGTTCAGCTCTTTAGAACTGCCAAAAGTGCCAGAAGTATTGAAATGTAAATTACGTAAATAAAGAAGGAAAGTTAGCTGGATATGTTGTCTGTCATTTGAAATCAATATCAGTATTAAGTTTCATGAAGAAATTAAATTTCCTTGTTTTAATAGTTGTATTAAGCCCAGAAGCAAATCTCATTTCTTACGGGTAGCTCCTGGTGCATGTCAGAAAACATCGGCTTAGACTGCTGCATTCGTTTGTGCTTCCCCACATTCAGAATTTCCTTGTTTCTTTTACCAATCTGTGATTTACTGTGGGACAGACAGAAACCCTGTCTTTAGGTGTGCAACTTTATCAGGGTCAGGTCTTATTGTGACTCTTTCCCTTGTAAAGGAAACAGTCCCATGCAGTGAAGGAACTGGGAAGGACTTTCCACAGGTGTAGGTATCTCTAAATACACTTCTAATGATATCTGCCTATATGCACTTGATAACTTTCTCCTGTTTAAATATGACAGTAAGAAGTTAGCTTACACACCTCTAATGGTGGCTAGTTGATTTTCCTAGAGGAAACTTAGGCTGTTTTGGCACAGATTAGCTGAGAGTCTAGAGTGTATGAAAGTTAAGTGCAAAACACTGGCGTAAGGTTGAGTATAAGCCATCTCCTTCTACTCTGGTAAGTCATAACATAAAGCATTACATCACTTTAATTCTTAAACCACTAGATTTTTAGTGAAGACAAAGATAAATTGTATCCTGTCTTGCTACGTGCCCTGGTAGACTTGCATACTGTGGCTGTGACCTGGCTTACTGTGATAACAGACCTATTTATATATAATTTTAAATAATTAGACATTGAATGAACTTCTGAATAGTTGAAATTGCAATATCTGCCTTTTCTAGACTAAGCTGATAGTACTGCTGGAGGGATAAAGCCTTTACCAATCCCAGTGGAAATGGCCTTGAACTCGGGAAATCATTAAGTGAAACAGTAAATGGAAATTACTCAGTAGCTGAGCTGCTGAAAAAAGGACATTAAAGAGGAACAGGGATTGTTTCTCCCCCTTTTTTTTGCCTTGCCTTTTGAGCATCACTGAGCAAGAAACTTGTTTAGGCAAAGACGTCAGCAAGAGTCATCCTGAGAGAGAAGCAAGCTCCTTACTCATCAAATACATTCTCTAGAGCAGGGGAAAACAGAACATTACGTTGGTGTTTATATGTGTGTGTATATTTATTTATTTATTTATTTATTTTTATTTGTATTTATATACATTCTCTGTTGATAACAGAGACAGACAAGAGAAAGAACACTAAAGACCTAATATAAGAATTTTAGATAATTTTTCACATTCTGAGATAAATTTCTTCCAAATTTGTCATATCATAGCACTATCAGAGTACTTTTCTTTATGTATTCTTCTGGAACAAATTTGCTTAACTTCAACACAGCCTCACGTGGTTTTCTGCCTTTACTAAGCTCTGGATCAATTGAGCATTAAGGTTAACACAAGTAAATTTTCTTTTTTACTCTTACAGATCTGCCCTTCCCTTCTCCCTGGATTTTTGCTTGGATTTTTGGAGTTTTTATATTCTTATTCCCTTTACATCGGATCAAAATCCATGATTTTTCTTCTGTGAGAAGAGATTATTTGAGGTATGTGTAGGCTGGCTGAAGTCACTAAGGGAAAGAGCTACTGGCACCCAGCAAGGACTTTAGAAGATGTGGGAGAACAGAGGGAGTACAGAAACTTTTCTGAGTAGTTTCCTGACTATATTCTGTGATTTCCTTTTCATTATTTGTGTGTGTTAGATTTGTCTCCCTTGTAATGTTAAAATAAATGTTGTATTTTAGAATATGATCGTTGATTTCAGGATGGGTCCATTAGTTTTTCCTGAGCTGAGAATCAATAGATGCAATTATTTTTCAGTGAGATAATTCAGGATTGTATTCAGAGAACAATCTTTATTCAGTATAAATATCAAAGATGTTTACAAAATGAAATTTTATTTTGGTTGCTTTCAGCAGACATTTTCCTCAAAAACTGGGTTTTTAAGCTTTTGGATTTTTTTCAATTGATAGAAATAGTTATGGGGTTAAAAAGACATTCTGTTTAAAAAAAAAAGGAACATATAAAATTTCATTGCGGTCACTGTGAACATTGAGAACATGGTCAAGTTCTGGTGGTCTCGTATCACTGATATTTTATGATTCTGAAAAAGTTTTCAAAATATAGCAATTACAAAAGTATTTTAAATCATGTTTTCCCTATCCTTTAAAAAAAATTCAGGATGTATCTGTAATTTTATGATGGTGCTAGGGAAGCTGTGAAGAATAGAACCAAGTGACCAGTAAAGAGCTCTATTATTGTTCTGATTATTTGTCCTCTATGATAAATAAGATAAATGTATATTTAACTTCACTGTGACACAGCCCTAGAAAAAGTTTAATTTACAGCTCCACAATAGCTATTTTCCCGCGAAAAATGACCTTCTTTATCTTGGACACATTTTTTAAAGTAATGTTTGTTCTTCTCCGTCATGTAGATACCAAACACGGACACATTCTCATGCTTCTGCCCATAAGCCAACACAGTGTTTATGCAGAAATCTCTTGCTTTTCTACAGGAGGGAATGTGTAATAAACAGCAATATCCAGCCAACCAAAGGAGGTTTTGTGACTTACTTTTCATTTATTGCAGTAATTCTTCATGACTTTTCTGGATTCTGTGACAAATTAATTTGGTCACTGTTCCTCCTTACAGATTTAAATATTTCTCCCACATGCACTCCAACCAAGCTCAAAATTGCCCTAAAAGTCTTCATTTTTTTTATATATAGTCTGTCAATTTCTGTTATTTGTATAAAGAATATATACAGCTTCTTTACAAGAAGTGTTTTTTGTGGTCCCAGTTAAATATTTTGGTATGTAACACAGAGACTTTGCTAATGCCTCCTGTCCTCTCAAAACGTCCCCCGGGGAGTGATCAGTGAGAGATCCTGTTTTCATAGCCCTGTGCTGGAATCCCAAACACAGAAAAAAACTTTTCCATCAATGTCTTCACAATCCTATCTTCATAACTGTCTGCTGCCTGGCATAGGGGTATTCAAGAAAGACAGATTCTAGCCCTTCCTACCTTCCCAGACAATCATGTTCTTACGGAAGCAGTTTAAATTTAAAAGAAAACAACTTTGAAGCATCAATTGAAAAATTTACTAGATCAGTCCCTTAGGAAAATAAGTCTTAAAAAAATCTGAAGCATTTTAGAGGATGCCCTAAAGAACTGTTTGGACCACAGCACAGCAGAGCAAGCACCAGGGCAGAGCTGATTTGGAAGTCCGGCACCATGGGACCTGTCCAGTGGCACAGGAACAGCTCAACCTGTGCAGACTTCCCTAAGGAACTGCTATTCTGCCTTACATGGCACAGAGCTCACTTTTTCCTTCCTAATTCTGATTCAATCAGTCATGTTCAGTTTAAGGAACAGGAAAACAGAGGGAATCTTGCTGTAGCTAAACCCAAGACAACATAGGCTGAATAACAATAAATTAATAAGATGTGAAACTTAATTGAAAAAGCACTACAGGAATAAAGAATGAAGAAATTTGAACCTAGAAAGCAAAATATTACTTATGATATTTATCAAGGTATCTTATCAAGATATCTTATGATAACTTCTATTATCACAAAGGAAAAAAAAGCTATACATGACCATGAAATAAAAAAAAAATGCAACTGCTAAATACAGAAGAGTTGGAAGAGTTACAGTAGTATTGCTCCAAATTTATAAATCCCTGCATTTTGTAAATTCTCATATATCTATATTTACACAGATACCTGCATTCAGACATACACATAGGTGCATGTATATTTCAAAGGCAAATTTTCAGGTACAAAGTCTACAACAAAACAAATTTTTACTAGGATCTGTTTGTGTCAGTCACAAAATACTGTTAGGCAAAATTCATCCATCATCTAAAATTAAGTTGTCTATAATGAAATAGCAACAGGAATTAAATACAGAATCAGAAGAGTTTGGTTAGTAACTTATCTCCTAAAACAAAACTCTGACAAAGTATCTAATAATAATTAATTATAATTTCATAATTTTAAAAAAAGTTATAACTGCTACTATTATCCAAGCTGATATTTACTACTGTGTGAAAAAAACCCAATTATACCTTATGTGAATATCCCTTTTAACAAGTTCTTATGAGGAACACACAATACAGTTAGAAAAGACTGCCAAAATGCCATTTTATGCCACATTCAAATACAAGTTCTGAACTTTTCAATTGCCAAAGGCACAGGGAAGAATCTCCTAATGCTTTTTCCTACTTCCTTTGATTAGCATCAGCTTTATATAAAGTCAGACAAGTTAAATGATCTGTGGCACTGTTTGTTACTGAATATTGAAAGGATCTAGATTTCATATATTCAGCAATGGATTGAATGTGCCTGAAGAAAAATGTGAAACCAATAAACTACTAGGTTCTAGTTTATGATACCATATATTTTCATCAAAGTGGATCAAATGCTGCCTCTGAAATTCAAAGTCTCAGTGCTATAAAAGCACTATGTGTTCAAGAGCCAATGCTGGCTTTAGAATTTAGCATGAGGTAAAATAAAATTAGAATTCCACACTTTCTAACCTAAACTCAGTCCCATTTTCATTTTCTAGTTAAATGAACACAAAAAAGATATCTTAACATAGGTTTGGCTAGTTCTTGTACAAGTCATTAAGAAAATAATGGAAAGACCTTAGAAAGAATGAAGAGTATGGTTTAAACAACAGATATTTTACTTTGGATGAAAACAACTTTTCCATTGACAAGTAACTCAAAAAACCACAAAAGCTCCAACAAACTCTCCTAAGCTGTGGGCAGTTCAATAAGTTTGAGGAAACAGCTCAGCCCTGAAACAGAAATTAGTATATTTTCACTACTTTTGCCACAAACAACTTCATTCTGTCTGCCAATTGCATGTGTATTACACATACACACATGAGAATTATGTTCTACATGCAACTGTTTATTTCTGTGAATTCGTAATGTGTCTTACAGGCGATAGACTTGTGTTTAAGACACTGCAATAGTGGAGAACGAAACAGCAAAGACTTGTATAAGGGAACTGTATTAAAATGTTCATAGCTTTTGCAATAAAGTTGAAGTAACTCTCCCGCTCCTTGTTTGCAACGTGTTTATTAGCTACCACTGATATTATGAAATGTTTTCTTCTGAACAAAAAGGTCACTTTTTCAATTTTTTTAAGAGTTTTAAGTACAAGATTGACCTACATATTCCCTTTGTCTGTTAGCTTAGCTAATATCTCTAAATACTGCAGCACAAGCACATCAAAGGCAGGATTAGGTTTATCCAGCCTAAACCTGAACTTCTCATTCCGATGAATAGAAGGCCAATGCATACATGTGGATTTAACATAACTATCCTCTCTGCAATCTATTTAGTCATTTGCTTATGCCTTTCCTTTACACTTCCCAAATATTTTTTTTATTCCCTTTGTCATTACAAGTCACATAAAAAATTTAAATGCAAAACTTAATGGAACAGAGTATTTATACGTGGAAGAACTGGTCCTAATCCTTTACTTTTTTCTTTTTACTCTCCTAGTAGTGATGAGCCTACAGCAGCACTTCAGATTATTTCCTCACAAGACATTGCAAAATACAGGAGGTGCAATTATAATTGTGACATCAATCAGTTTCTGAACCTCTTTCTTAAAACTCCAGAGGTAGTAATTTAGAATTGAAATGGTGCAACATTATTACTTGGCAATGATCCTTTAATCTGATTGGCTCTTCACTACACAAATAATAAATAGTAAGTATTGAATATATAAAAAAATCTTACATCTTGATAATTATTTACATGTAACTGTATTTTATATTATTTGTTTTATAGTGGGAAAATCCTCAAATAATTATCACACCTTTTTACTATTATTATAAGTATTTGTTATTTATTACCTAAAATTAAGGAGAGTAAATCCTGTCAGAGAAATTACTGAAACACCTAACTAGATTATTTCCATGGTTAAGTGGTACAATAAAGGCTAAACTGTCGTGGGATAACCTTAGGTGGGATTTCTGGTACAGAAGGAAGAAGGTGAAGCAGAACTGATGTATCCAAAAGGAGGTATTGCAGTTTCCACCTCCAGAATTCATAAAACCAGGATTTGAAGAAGCTCTCTTTTAGACTTCCGGCTGACTGAGAGAAGATATCGCTCTCTCTCCCCTTTGCGCCATCTGGTGAGGTTCGGCCAAGCCTCGCGGCTTGGTTGTCGGCCAAGATGTCGGGGAGGGGGAGGGGGAATGGGAGGACCCAGTCCGGACTCTTGGCAGAGGCAGTTCAGCCAGGCCAATACGTCAGCTACAGTGGACAGTGCCAAGCCCTTCAGCTCTGGGCCCTGCTCTGTTACCCCTGGGCCCAGGCCGGCCATTGGACCTCGCAGCAGCTGTAGGCAGGGGAACCAGGTCGGCTCCGCTCAGCTCCGGCCAAGCTGAGAAGGGTCTCATTCTGTTGTCCCAAGCCAAGATAACTTGACCTCTGCCAACCCCACCTGGCCGGGCCAGGCTGGTTCCGTGCGCAGCCCAGCGCAGGAGAAAGTTCGGGCTGGCCCCTACAGCTGGGACACGGCACCGCTGGCCCCACTCCGCGTGCGGCCCGGGGCGGGAGAGGGTTTGGGCAGGCCCCTTGCAGCTCAGACGCAGTTTGGATGGAGAACAGCTCAGGCAACGTCCTCTCCCTCAGCTCAGATGCTGGGAATGTTACACTCCAACAGTGTGGGCAGAGGTCATGTGACCATTGCCTGGCCAAAAGACAAATTAACTTTTTTTTCAATTTCAGGATGGGACTTGAAAACATCCATTTTCCCCCACACAGATAGAAAAAGGATGAAGACACCTACAAAAGATACAACATAAGGACTCCAAGTTAATGAATGAAGCAAGGCCTACATCCAGAGAAAGAGGAGATGAGGAGTGCCTAAACTTTGAGGCTGAAACTTCTCTTGTAAAGACATGTTGATAAACTAGGCTATAATATACCCTGTAATATACGAGCAATTGTCTAAAGGAGTGAAAAGGGGGGATGTAACGTTCTAGTTACAGCCAGTGGACTAGGACTCCTGTGTAAAGATGCCTTGCTGCGGGAGTAATAGAAGAAGACTTGTGTTGCTGATAATGAGAAAAGGGGATTTTGTTGCCACTGTAATAGAAATGTTCATCCTCAAAATGTATCTCAGTTACCATCATATGTCCACTGTAGTAGTCCTGGGAAAGCTAGTAATTTGAGAGGGATTTTCCAAAACAAGCAGATCTTTTTCTTCCTGTGGCTGCTTGTATTGAGGCTGAAAACCATAAGGACTGTGCTTTTCTATGGGAATCAACATGGTGAAGCAAGAGAAAACTTCTCTCCCTACGTGAACTGAGAAAAGGGCTATTTCAGAGGTGATAAACTAACTAAAAGTTTAAGTGTTGTATTTTAGTATGGTTAGTGGGAAAGAAATGGAGAGGTGGGAAGAAGGGTGTTCTAAAGGTTTTTGTTCTGATTCCTGATTTTTATTATTCTCCTTTTTTAAGTCTGCTAATAAATTCTCTTTATATCACTTGAAGTGTGAGCCTACTTTGCCTACTGTTAATCCTTATCTCAAAACAAGAATCAGGTAAATTTTGGTAAGTGTGCTGGCGTTTAGCCAGAAACTCAAATAGACGAATTGAAACCACTGCACAATTGGTGTTTCCACCAAGTTTCCCAAACCTCTAAAACACAAAATAAACATTGATGCTAAGCAGTGGGCAATCAATCAAATACAATACCCACCTTAAAATATGTCTGAAGTAACAACTCAAGTACAGCAGATGATGGATCAAAACCTATGGAAAAGCAAGTGCTCCATGTCACTCACCTAATTATTAAAATGTAACTGCTGCCTCCAAGAGAGCTGAAATCTTCATTGGACATTATTTTTTACAGCAATTTTCTCCTCTGTTAGCAAATACTGGTTGAAGTACTTCTTGCCTACTTGACTCAATTACATTCCGTAGCAATAATACTTCATATATTTTCTGTCAAGGCTATGTCTTGCGCTATGATGGTGTCAATTATCTAATAGGACTTTTCCACCTCAATCTTCTATGTGTTAGAATAATACAATTTGTAAAGAACAAGATGTAAAAGAGGAAAAATAACATTCCATTCTCTTACTGAGGATTTCTTTCAGAAAGCATGGAGATTTTGCTCAAGCTGAAAATGATATTTACTTATTTCATCAAGTAACTTCTTTCTTCATTTAAAAGATAAATTATTTTCCCCATTATCAAAGCTGGTCGTGAACATAACTGCTGAAATACTAAAGCAGATGTTCAACAATAGCTCTATTTCTCTCATGAGAATATTGAAAGTGAATTTTTGAGGCTTATGCTGGCATAATTTCTTTACACCGAATGAAAAATGGCTTTTTCCATATTCTTGTTTACCAGAACTCAGAACACTATCAAGGTAACAGAGTTCACTCAAGTTCTGTAAGAAACATGCAGTCTCTTTATGGAAATCATCATCATGGTGCCAAATTATCAAAGAATCTCTAAATATGAGTTACCTTTTTAGTTTCTTATGACAAGCATGGGAGTTCTGTTTCTATAATAACAATGACCCCTCAAGCATGGAAGAAAGTATGTGGGAGGCTCTTCAAATCACTTGGTTTAGATTTGTTAACAGCAAATTCTTGTGTCATAATAGTAGTAGGGTTATACTTAAAGTGCTCTATAACTTTTATTTTTCCTAAAATGAAAATAGAGACCTATCAGGAAAATTTCTGGAATTTTTGAAAGACAAACCTAAAATGTAGCCCTATATAAAAGAGATAATGCAAATATTATTCAGTAAAACTATTATTCAAATATTTTTATTGGTTTTGATTGAAATACAGTAACTGTTGGGTTATTGTTGACATATAGCAGAAAAGTAGGGAAGCTTTCTTTATCGTCCCCATCCAAATCACAGCCAGCATGTCTTCATGTGAGGAAAGTCCTGCTTTTCAGGCCTGAATTCCTTGTAAAACAAGGTAATCCACCTAATTAAACAAGGGAAGAGAGTTGATTTAACCCTTTTGGATTTCTTGAAAGCTTTTGATAACCTCTCTCATTATTCTTCTGAACAAAACATCCAGCACACAGCTGGATAAACACATCATGAGATGGGTGAGCAGCTGGTTCATGGGTCAGGCACAAAGGGTTACAGTTAGTTGAGTGACATCAGACTGGGGACGTGTCACCAGTGGGGTTCTGCAGGGCATCTTGCTAGGCCCCATGCTCTTCAACATCTTCATGAATGACATGGATGCAGGACTGGAGGGGATACTGAACAAGTTCACAGCTGATACAAAACTGGGAGGAGCCGCTGACCCCTCAGATGTAGAGAAGCCCTGCAGAGAGACCTCAACAGATTAGAGGTCTGGGCAATCACCAGCTGTATGAAATTCTACAAGGGAAAGGGCCAGATTCTGTGCCTGGTATAGGGCAACCATGGATGTACAGACAGATGGGGAACGAGATGCCGGAGATGGAATGAGATGCATGGAGAGCAGTGCCATGGAAAGGCACCTAGGGGTCCTGGTTGATGGCAAAACGAACATGAGTCAGCAGTGTCCTGGCAGCCAGGAGGGCCACCCGTATCCTGGAGGGCATCAGGCTCAGCATCACCAGCCGGGCAAGGGAGGAGATTGTTCCACTCTACTCTGCACTGGGGCAGCCTCACCTCGAGTGCTGGGGGCAGTTTTGGGTGCCACAATACAAGAAGGGTCTAAATCTGCTAGAAGGTGTCCCAATGAGGGCAGCGAAGAAAAGAAGATGGGGAAGGGCCTTGAGGGAAAGCCATGAGAGGAGTGTCTGAGGTCATTTGGTCTGTTCAGCCTGGAGAAGATGGGTGACCTCACGGCAATTACAACTTCCTCATGACAGCAAGCAGGAGGGATGGACACTGATCTCTCCTCTGTGGTGACCAGTGACAGGACCAGAGGGAATGGCCTGAAGCCATGTCAGGGGAGGTTTAAGTTGGATATCAGGATGAGGGTTTTCACCCAGAGGGTGGTTGGGCACTGGAACAGCTCTCCAGGGAAGTGGTCACAACACCAGCATGACAGAGTTCAAGGAGCATTCGAACAATGCCCTCAGGCACATGGTGTGACTCTTGGGGTGTCCTGTGCAGGGCCAGGAGTTGGACTTCGCTGCAAGGGTATACTGCTGATCCATCTGTAGCCTCAGTGAGCTAATACTGCCTTTCTTTTTCAATTCACCTATGCCTGGTTTATTTACAGATTTCTGTAACCTGAGAGCTTGGTGTAAGAGAAGAAATTACACACACAAGTTTCACAGCTTTCAAAATGTAAACACAGGGCAAAGAACAGAGACAGGCAAAGGAAAAACAAGTGGAGACAAGAATATGAAAAAGAATTAAATTTGTCAAAACATCACGTCTGAATAGTTGAAGGATTAAAAGCACAATCAGATTTTCAGCATATCCTGTGACCAGTGTTCAGTTTTGCATATGCTTGCATAAAAAGACAAAGAGTAAAATAACAGCCTATTTATAAATAGGTTGATTTTCATGTGACAAATCATGCATAAAGCACTCCTTCAGTGGATTTGCAGGTCTCATTTGATATTTTTAGCAGGGTTGATATTATTTGGTAACTGGGACTACTAAGTGATATACAATAGTGGCATTTCTTAGCACTTTCAGTGCATCAGCTAATGCATTTATGCACTTCTGCAAAAGCTGGTACTCCACTATATGTATATCAATAGCGCTCAAGAGCTCAGAAGATCCTATCAATTAACTAAATGTGCACGTGATTTTCACAAGGTATATTTGGTAACTGTAGTAAGAAAATACCCTGTGACCATAATTATCCAACAGAAATAATAAACCTCTCCCCATGACTGCTTTAATACCTTCAGAAATATGAAAAGCATGAAACCAGTTTCTTTAAATTGACAACAAACTTTATGGCTGACTGCTTCAGTTTTTTTATCTCCAGTAAGAAAGATTCACACTTGTACTTTTAATTGTTAGTTTTGTAGATCAGATAGCATCCGTTTTCTTCTAAACGGACATTCTAAGAAAATCTGTGGGTAATTTGGGGGTTTTCCTTGGCTTTTGAATAACGAAGTAATTCCATACCTCCTACAAACCATAATATCAGAGCAACTACATTTTAACTTTTTAAGACACCAACGAATAAAATTCCCTCCATTTTGGAAAATGAGAGACTATGAATACCAGTGCAATACTGCCTTCAAAATCATGTGTATTAGGGTGTTAGGTTCTGTTCCCATGGTATTGATTTGCAAGAATCTGGAGCTTGTAATAAAAGTGGATGCAGAAGTTCTGGGTCCTGCATGACTTCGCCTTATACCTTTCTTTGCCATAGCAGTATAATTTTCAGAGGGACTGAAACAACAGTTCAATTAAAGCAAGTCAGACTGCATTACTGGTTTATCTTCTCCTACTTGTTTGATGATGCAGTCCCACACACAAACAGTTGTGCTGACAAATATGCGATGTTATTGCAAAGGAATAGTTCCAGGAGTTCTAGGAAGCATTAAAGCAGCTCCCCCACTGAAGCCAGCATCTCATTTACTTCCTCTGGCCTACAACCCCTTTTTTCCCAATTATCCCATTAATTCTAATGAAGTTTCTCAGCAAGACCACGAGTTGCCAAAGCTGAGTTTGAAATACGCTCTCTGCGAAAGACTACATGTTCCAGCAATATCATTTTAATAAGAGCAGCAGTCAGAATACTTTTCCTTATTTTTTTTCATAAACTAAATAACACTGTAAGCCAGTAATCATTTCTCTTTGTTCAGACAGTCACATACAGCTTCCATGTCTCTGTGTATAGCAGTTTATGCATTCACGGGTTTATGTGGACATAGAGTATAAATATAAACATGCATCCTTATTTAAGAATAATGTATAAACAAGAATATCTCTTGTGATACCCAATAGTACTGCATCTTAATAACAACAGCTTTCAGGGATAATTTCAAACAGCAGAACCGTGAAGTATCTTAATAAAGTCATAATTTCTAGTCTGTTGCACTTATATTCCAGGAAAGCATACTCAACATACATAATTTCTGTATAAATTGTGTGATATGTGTGTCCGCTGCACTGCAGAAATGGCAAAGGCCCAGGTTACTGATTCTTTGCTTCACTGCTTTTAATACAAGTCATCTAACAAGGTAATGAGGTAGACAACAGGAAATTTAATATTAATTTTCCATGGCCTATTCAAACCTTTTTCTTATAAGAGTTTTTTGTGATTTACCTTAGCTAATATCACCTAGTCAGAGACATCATTATTCGGATCTATTTATGCAGAACAGTGTAACCCACTGCAAGGCAGAATTTACTATTGCTAACATTATACCTTACCTACAGAAAGACAATAAAATCTTGGCTTTCCAAAGCAAGAGCATTTTTATGCTATGCTGTAGTTGATTTCCTTTCCTACAACTGATTTTTATTATATTCAAGAGCCAGCACTTTCAGCAAGTTTAAAGATTATCTGCAATATGTATTCTTGGAATAAACCTGCTGTAGTTATACAAGTTCTATAAACTATTCCTTTATATGCATCTTACAGTTTAATATCCTTAGATTAAAGAGACCATCACTGCATTTTATATGCTGAGGCAGGCAAAAAATTTACAGTAGGGCAAATTGGCAAGTATTATTTTGAGGTTTGAGCACCTAGTCCACATACATAACTTCAGGATACAGTGCTGAATTAAGCAATTTTTTTTGGTTTATTTTCAAAAACATCTTCATTTGGACCTAGTCTCTACCACAAGAATGGTCCTTCCAATGACTTAGTTTTCCATGAACATTAATTAAGGCAACATGTGTTGATGAATAAATAGACAGTATTCTCAATACAAAGTTTCTCATCTCCCAGTACCACAATAGATATAAAAACAGCACAGTAGATATCAAAACCTCTTTTTGCACAATGGAATAAAGGCTGAACCTTACTTCACACTTCGATTCAAGCAGTCTTTGAAACAATGACATTTCCAGAGAAATGTTCTCTGTTCTAGAATGGCTGCTATTTGCCACATGAACGAGTTGCATCACTGATGGAAAATACACAAAAGTTGAAAGGACTTGGACAATGATACAAAGGGTTTGATCTCTGTAATGTAGCTTGCTCTCAATATGCTGCCTTGCGATGTTGGAGTAAGAAATGTCAATGGTGGCCTCTCAGCCACAGATAGAACATGCATTCTCAGGTGGCCTGTTTGGCATAGGACGTGCAAGGATTTGCTCTTAGACAGACTGAGAGGCTGCTGTGTTCTTTTGTTCTTTTATTTCCTCCTGTTCAGGACATGGTTTCTAGGATTATTGTCCTTACAAATGAGTGAAAAGGACTGTGAGCCTGTAAATTATTCCACTGTGTCATCTGTGCTAATAAAACATATTACTTTGTCCTAAAACTGAAACTCTTCTTGTACCCAGAGGCTGTCAGAGTTCCAAATGCCTTTAGCAGAAGAACGTGAGCATTTTCAACTGACAAAGTTCCTGTGTTTGTGCAGGGATAAGACACTGGCAAGAAGCTGCCTCATCATCATTCACTGGCACCTCATAGCTTGTGGTGCCTTTTGGTATCTTGCCATCAGGCAAGGTTTTCCATGTGTGGTTTTGAGGCAGGGCAGGTTATGTCTCTTGGGGTTTTTCTGAACCAAAGAAGGACATACATGTACTTTAAATCCTTGCTTCAAACATATCTACTAAGAAAACCAGTAACGTATGTATATTTTTATAATTCTTGGCAGTGATGATAGCTTCTTTGTAGGACTTAGGAAATAGATCCTTTATGACTAATAATTTAGAAACATTCTCTCTTTGTTCTCTATTTTACCAGGTAGCTGGGCTTTTGCATTTCATTAATTGCAGAGGTGTTGTTTTCTCAGTTACTCAATTCATTAGCAGTGCAAGAGGCCTGAGGCTCCAGTGGTATAATTTTTTGGGAGAGATTCACCTTTCTCAAGGATCAGTGGAGAAAGCAAAGTCATGACATAATTTCTCATTTTATAATGCGGAATTTATTCAAACATTTTTTTGTTACCATTTATCCCTGAGGACAACTTACAATTAAGTGCCTTCATTTGTACATAAGTATCCCCAAAACCTTTTAAATTCCCATGAAACTCACTCTGGATTTTCTTTCATTTTTTCTTCATTTTTATTTAGTCTCTCATCTCTGTCCTGCAACAAAAAATGTCCATGCTGACACAATTAACAGTTTTATGCTTGCATATTTAAAAAATCAGTTTTTAATTAACAACAGGCTTGTGAAATTTAAAAATAGTTTGTTTTGAAGTTGTATTTGAGAACACGGGGACAAAATAACTTTTCAGGGTGGAAACCATCCTTTTTCTTTTCCTCTTGCATTCTCACTGTATGAAATAATTGAAACAGTTGTCATCTTTTGCATAGCAGCCAGAAAATAAGACACTGCTTGGAGTTGTGAAGCAGATTTACTATTAGGTGATATAGAACATTTTCAGATGAACATAAAAAGTTATTTCCCAGGAATCCAAACAAAATATATAGCCCAAATTCCCATATTTATACAAACTCACTTTCACAACACTGTCTGCCTTTTGAAGTGGTTCTCATAAAGGTGTTTCTTTACACCACTATCACTAAAATGGCCACATGAAAGTATTTTTCATAGTTTTATCAATTATTTCTCTGCTTATAGGTTGGGGCTTTTATAACTATGATATTAAGAAGAGAGAGAGAGAGAGAGAGAGAGAGGGAGAGAAAGAGAGAAACAGAAATCTATCCATGTAGTGATTATTTCCCTTTGACAGTGGTTTGGCTATGCAGGGGTATCCATGCTGCGAACTGAACTACTGACACATTAATTACAGTGTGAAGAGCACAGATGCATTTTCTTTGAGTTACCAGAGATGTAAGGACTCAGCCATACAGGAATATCTCAGCTGGGGCCACAGTGAAAAAAGTGTCCACATTGTTGCAATTCCTGTCAGCCAGCTTAGACAAGAGTTAATTTGAAATACAATTCAAAAAAATAAATGTGTGGATCCAACGGTGAGCAATAGATTTCTCCCTTCCCCACCATCACCCTCACTGTGCACATAAATCTTTCTCTCTTCTTCGAGTTACTTTTCTGTACACTAGCCCTTCTGTATAGTATTGCAGCCCATATTTTTGTAACTATTTCTGCCACCTTCTATCTTCCTTCACTTTGAAACTTATACTTCATGTTCATATATGTCACCTCCCAGTTTTACCCCAAGAACTGAGGAAGTGGCACTGCTCTGTGCTCTCTGGAAATGCCGGGAGATGCCACAACCCCTAACGACCCTGGACAGAACTGGGGTCAGAACATTTGCAGGCACTAACAGCATTGTGCATACCAGACCACTGCTGATACATCTCAGGGTTATTGGCTCAAGAAGAAGAGGTGTTTGGCAATATAAAAAGAAGTATTTATTAATTTTGACTAATCTATGTCAATAGTTAATACATAGTATATTTCAGTTTGTTCAGATTTGTGTGCTGTTTCACAAAAACTTATCACATGCTTTTGCAAATGCTGTGGTATAAATCATACTAATATTTATTCTACACTGTTAGTAAGGTCAAACATCTAATGAATAAAATTAGAGCTAGAAGTGTGATTAACAAGACAATTTTCCATAAGAGAATCAAACCAGGTGGACTGTCAGGAGCAGAGAAGGAGCATGTCTTTGCACCGTGAGAAGTAGTAAAGGCACTAGGAGGTTCACTGCACAAAGCGGGAACCTTTTTTCTGGGAAAACAGAGAGATTTGATAACCAAATTTCCTGGCCATCTGCATGTTATTTCACATACCTAGGTCCCTCCTGCTACCCAGCCAGTGCCCTAGAGCAGTAGGATGCTGCACACCCTGCTTGGTCTGCAGCTGCAAGCACAGAAACCCTCCATCACCCAGTAACACCAGAGTTACATGGGGGAGCTTGGTCCAGATGCTTCTCCCAGGGAAACCAATGGGAAAAAACATTAAAAAGTCACCTCTGCTTGCCCTTCTGTTTCCTTTGTGTTGTCCTCCCACAGGCCTATTTCCTGACTTTCTCTCATGCTGTTCCCCTACCAGAAACAGCATTTCCACTCTCACACCTCTTTCTTATTAAGTCTGTCTTCAGAATGCTTTCAGGGCCCTTACAACTGTAAGACACTTCCATAAGCCAAACTCTGCAGAGCACAGCATTTTAACAAAGTACACCAGTCTGGCATTTGTGTCGTATGTATATGATAAAACTTATAGAAGATTTTATTATGTTTATTTTTCTAACACATGAAGATGTGTGGGTTTGATGTCATCCCTGCTTCTGCTGATTGAATAGTACTTTCATGGTGGGCCTGCCTTTTACATTTATATATTAAAATATGTTGCATCTTTTCGTCTCCAGTAAGACTCGAATTGTTAGCCTTTTAAAAAAATTGTTTCTCATTTCATCTGACACAATTCAGTTAATGTTCTTTTTAGGTGGAACATCCATTTTGAATTTGCAGATACAAACATTCATTTTGTTCTATTCTGTCGTGATCAAAGGAACTTTTACCCTGTCTCTGTTCTTGTGGTTTGCAGTTCTTTTGTCTTAGTACAAATAAAACAGCACTAACTTGACTGCATAGTCAACTGACCCTCACCATTTGCTTCTAGAGACAGAATAAAGAAAACATTCTCATGTATTTTTCTTGTGTACCTTAAGTTATGGAAGCATCTTGCAAATCTTTGCGAAGTTTATTACCTTTTTTGTCTGAGCAACACTCCAGGTTGTCCTGATAAATAAATAAAGTGAAAACTTTAAATATAGTTTTTCTTTTTACTTTTCCATAAATAAAGATACCTTTTTTTTTTTTTTTTTTTTTTTTTTTTTTTTTTTTTTTTACATTATGAAAGGGAAAGCAGAAAGTAAAAGAAAAACATCAGTAAGAAAAATAAATTTTGACAAGGAGCACAGAGTTTTCAGCTGCAGACTGTAATGTAATATTGTAATTCAAACAAAAGCAAAGGAATTTCCATGTAGGTGTAGACAAACAGTAGCAATGCTGTGACCTGCCATTTTTTGTTTCATGTGGGAAAGGAATATCAGTAGAGCATATACAGACATCTGAATCTACTTACTAACATAAATAAACACAAGCTGTAGAGAAAAAAGTCTCTTCACTAGATCACTTTTCACTGAAAACAGTAACTGTTCTTGGAGTTAATGTTATCTTTGAGAATTCAGTTTCATGCTTGATACGCTAAGAACAAATAAAGTATTTTGTCGATCAGTTCTGAATTAACATTTACCTGAATACAAAGATCCAAACAAGAGAGACCTTTACATACAAGTCATTTTTAATGCCTTTCTCTCAGAAAGACAACCAGTTGTAAATGTGTATATCATATCAAATTTAGGCCAAAATCTATTAAGTCTAGACTGAAACTTTAAAAAAAAAAAAACAAACAGTAATATATGAGTGATTTGGGTCTCATTTCAGGTGTTCATGTGCAAAATCTTTCTGTAGAAAAGACTTCTACTTCTTTTGGAAAAAAATAAAACAATCAACCAATAAACTATTCTCAGTTCAATACTGATGGTGTGCTTGGTACAGTTATTTTGTTGTGGAAAGTGTATATGCCTCTTTCTGATTTTGTTCCCCTTCTGTCACATAACAACGATGTCTAAGGAAAATTAATGCTTTCTTACTAAAAAAAAGATAAAAAACCAAGTCTATAATTTGAGTACATTGGTTTTAGTGCTTTGATTCTGTTCCTCTCTTCTGTAAGGAAAACATTAAAATCATGAGAAAACATTTTTCTTCTTTTATTGCATTATTTTATTCCCATGATTTTTCTATTGAGGAGAAAGGATATGACAAAAGAGAGAAATTTAAAGTTAAAATCAGATTTTTTAAGCAATTTAAAGAACTGTTTTTAAAATAAATTATTTCATATATTGATTGAAAAAGTATAATAAAACATGGAAAAAACACAAATCTTTCAAATATTTTGAGTTACATCATGATGTCAGAAAACAGACACACTAGGGAAACACACATAAAAGTATACTGAAAGAAAGTTTCCTGTTAAATACCTGCTTTTTCTGTCCTTTAATGAGGAAATTACAGTTTGACCTACAAAGTTACTGCGTAATTCAGCATAGTGAGAGGTTTTGGTAATGCATCTGTTATAGTAAAATACCATAACAGAGATATTTCCTTTTCTTCTCCATGGTAAGGAGATTTTCCACAGGATGACAAAACATTTAGTCTGCTGGTTTTGAGCAGGTAATTACCCCCTTCAATGACAGCAGGAAAATTTTCAATTTCTTTGCATGTGATACTAATTCTCACCACTGAAAGTCAGTTGATGGATTGTCCCTCCGAGTCTAATGCAGCCTGTCAATCCTCACATCAAAGCCACGAGATCACTTGGACTTTCCTGTCTCCATCTCTACTCAACTTTTGTTTTTGGAGGATGATCCATTTCACTCAAGACTAAATAATAACAATATCATCTGATAATCATAGAAGTAGGTAATTGCTTATGCAAAACAAACCATGCACAAATGTTCATTTTTGTCTTTGTCTCATTTTCAGTTATTTTAAACAGATTTCTCCATTCAGACACACACGTACCTTTACTAATTTAGCATTTCAACAAAATGTCACAGTATATAAACAGTACTCTAAGACTACAGCTGAAGCTTTGCCATCCTCTTCAGTGACAGAACTGCAGTCAAGGTCGCCTGTAGCAAGGTCTAAAACTGACATTTCTGAAATGGCACTGCATGAATAAGTACAATGAAAAAATAAACAGAAAAGGCAGAATGGACAAAAAGAGGGGGCTTAGTAAAGGAATGAGAACAGTGAAGGAAATTAAAATTAGGGATACACAACTTAACAATACCGCTCCTCGCAGTGGGGGAGATTTTCTTGTTCTTTTGGTTCCCAAGTTCTCATGCACACATTTCTCTCAAATCAGCTGTTCCTGACAGTTCCCTTTCTGCCAAACTGAGAATATGTGGAATTTTTTAAATTGTTTTTTTTTTCTTTATTTTATGATAACTCAGTCACTCCTCATCAGTCTTTGACTAGCATTTTAAATGTTGAGCCTGCTTCGGTTCGTGATGCAGAATTTAGTCATCAAGGGATAATGAAAGCATTAAAGATCTTTCTATGCCTAATAGAGCTTTAAGCATTAATCAGTAATTACTGATGGTGCAACATTTTTTTTATGCATCTACTTTACTAGAAAAAAGAGTTGTTCAACCTTTACATTTAAGGTAGAGCTTGTAATTTACTAAAGACTTCGTTTTAAAACTAGGACAAAAGAAAGCTATTGCCATGATAAATGATGGCGTTATATTTCTGCTACTGTCAAAAAAACACTGTGAGGATGTAACTTTCATCCTCATGAAGCATGCAGACCTGCATATTTGGTCCTGAAGCATTTACCAGGTTGTACTTTTAACAATATATAAAAAGTACATATTTTGGAAAGAGTGTAAAGCTGAAATCATGTAATGTGGATTTAGAACTAGTGTCTAGCACCCAAGCGTAACTTGAAGAATGACATGATTTCTTTCTTGTGCCACAATTTCTACTTGAACATTCTAAGATGCTTTTTGCCCTAGAAAAATATTCTGCAGCACAGATGATTCAGAAGCACCGTATCTGCAACTGATGGTATTTCATCTTTGAATATAGTGATTTTGTGCAGGTATTGACTTCTTTACATTCCACAACCCTTTATTTGAGTTTATTGAGTCAGGGAATACAACCCTGGTTTGATGACTATGTTTTGCATAAACACATGTGTGCATATGTACTTGCAGTTACCTAATGGGACAATACAACCGCTGATATCTAAACACAAAACATAAGAGCATAGGCTCTTATGGCTTAAAAGCAATAAAGCAACAATTCTTTAATTTTTTTGTTCACCATTTCATTAAATTTACAAGAATCTGCTATCTTCATTTTCTCAGCTTGGTTTAAACTGACCTATGGTTAGAAGCTTTTGGAGGATAAACAGGAAAAAACATTTGAATTATCTTTACTTACTCAGGAAACCAAGATCCTTGGTGTCCCCTTTGGTATAACACCTAGCAGATGGGAGTTTCTGTATGAAAATTCAGTGCAAGAAGTAATAACAATTGCAAACACCCCTGTTATTTACTACTATGGAAGTAAAAGTAAAGGAGTACTTTTGTTGTGTATTCAATATATTACTTGGAAAGAGGTATTAACTAAGCTTTAAACAACCAATATTACCATATGCTTCTTATAGACATTTTCAATTCTGTTGTACTTTCTAATTTTTAGTTCATTTTCTGTACATGCTAGCTCAGATTTTCTGTACTTTTATCTGTGCAAAGCTTAAACTTAGTTTTGTAATACATAATTTGTATTAGAATTCACAAGGAAACAAAGGAGATAGATGTAAGTAGAGAAAAAGGCTAGTAGAACAAAAGTTGCTTTCATAATATTTTTTAACACTGTTCACAGAGTGATATGAAATACTGGACTTTCCCCTGAGAAAGTAGACGATTATTGCTAAGTAACAGTATATCTATACAGCAGTCATGCATGTTTTGGAACAGATGTAAAGTCTGTGTATGAAGAGAAAGGGAAAAGGAAAAAAGGGAAATTAAGTACTTTCCATGCTTCTGTGCCCTAAGTTTTTTCTTGGGAGACAGAGATATGTAGCATGGCAGTTGCCCATTTAACCTTTTCTGAGCTGTGCTAACAGTAATAGAGAGGTGGCAGCTTCATGTTCTTCCTTTTACACAGAATAATAAAGCATCATGGAGAGCTATCAGTGTAGAGATAAAGCTGACTCTCAAACGGCAGAAGTCTTCTGATGTGAGATTTTCCCTTTCCACTCTGTAAGCTCTAAAAATATTATATACTTGTACAATACATCAATGCTCTGTGGGGACCTGGCCAGGTTTTCCATTTCAGCAAAACTTCAGCCATCTCTACAACATGCCTCTAGCTGTGTGCAAGGTACTGTCCTACTGCACTCAGGAGAGCTACTCACGTGTCTAAAGGCCATGACATCAAGTTATTGCTATACAAGATTCAGAGCTCTTAGTTTTCATGCTGTGGGACTGTTTAGATGCACTAAGCTATAGGTCAGTAAAAGATCTCCCTCAAATTCCCAAAATGAGAAGCATCTTTTGAAGGAAAACATGATTGTTTTAGCACCAGCTGAAATACAAATATGATCGCTACTCATTGGCTTCTGTGCAAAAATTCTTTTTGAATCTGGGTACCAAATAAGTCATTCTAAACCACTGTCCTACATGTTCCATGTATTAAAATAGCACCTAAAGGGATAAGATAGCCTGACAAGAGCACATCTTCATCAAGATTAGAGGAATGAATCTTCAGGACTGAAAATAATATAATTAAACTCTTTGTAAAGGGAGCAGTCCAAGCTCATTTTACTAATTTTTAGTGATTTTAGAAGGACATGCAGATGATGTCAGTTTTTTAAAGTAATTTGAATGCTTAAAGATGTGTACTGTTACTTAACTGGTATTCCTCCAACACCTGATGTCTGAATCTTATTTAAGCTTTTGAAAAATTCTCTGCAGGCATCCATCTTCATTCTGTTTAAAAGTCTGGTCCCAGTTCTGTGTTTCAAAAATTTAACAGAAAATTAGGGTAACTTTTAAAGCCTTCCTTTGACATTTTGAGACCACTCGGTGAGCAGGTTTCAGATGTATTTCTAAAGGCATTGCTTACATGTGTTTTTCTTTCTCAAGTAATCAAGTATCTGAAGTCTGAGAAAAGCTGTGATAGTAATTTTCCTTAACTACACAATTGCTTTCCCATTGGCAACAACAGGGAATGAAATGCCACTATTTCAAACTGAAATCTAATTACAAGAGCAGCCATAATTGAAGATAAATTATAAAACCGTCCTGACCTCCACCACCAAGGTCATCATCTGTTAACATTACTTTTGTCACCAATTCTGGATGCAGGTATAGCAAATTACCTGGCCTTCTCTTCCCCTTTCTGTACCCACAGCAGATTCCAATACTGTATGGATGTTCTCTTCCAAGCTTGTTGCAGAGAGAGGTACTCTAAAGGAAAGTGTGGAGTGACTGGCATTGCCTAAAGTCAGTACTGTCCTAATGACAGCCAGGTGATTTCATGGAGTTTCATAGGCATGCCTCTACCCCTTATGTTTAATTTTGCAGTGAGATAATTCAGTGCAAAAGTACTGTTCATTATGATTTCTACACTGATCAAACTTAGGTGTCTCCTGACAAAAAAAATCAATAGAGTAATTTTCTAGTAATTTTTGTGACATAAGACAGAAATTACTTTCTGTAATTTCTATGCCAAGCTGCATTCAGAGTTTCAGTTGTATTTCTATTTCTGCTGAAGTGTTGAAATCATTAAAACATTATAAATCAGTGAGAGGACACAGAATAAGGTATTTTCTTTGTGCAGTACCTTACTTAGAGATTTGATACCCTTCACTGGATCCTCAGGCAAATAAACTTTAGACATATTGAATAAATTATTTAATTTCAAGGCAAATTAATTTAATATCAATAATACTGAATACTCCTGCAGTGTTCCAGCAGGTTTAATACATATGGTTATGACATCACTGTCTTTTAAGAGCTGGCTTTAAGAGCTAGTCTAGACTACATATCCCATGAGACCATGCAGAAACTCAGGCAAACGTAAGTTCATGTCCAAAAGATAGGCATAAATACCTCATGTTTCACCAGCAAACTTGACTGAAACCTCTAAATTTGCAAATGAACTATTAAAAGTTCATTTAAGGTCCATAATAATTTATTCTGTGCAAAATGTTATTTCAAATCACCAAAAACCAGATAATAAACCTATGTCGATCAGAAAGAAAATTCAGCTGCAATCCTTTCTAAATCAGTTACCCTTCATCTTCTCAATTTAACAAGATATTAAAACACAGACTGCATTTTTAAGAATGTGCCACACCTTACCCACCTCTCACACACTGAACATAACACAGAAATTTTCACTTGCTCAGCTCAATTCTCATTAAATACTTCAAAACTGCAAAACTTCTTTTCATCTTCTTATTGCTGTATGAAAGGAAAAAAGATAAAAGTGTTTCACAAGTGTGTCTCCTGCATCAGTAAGCACCTCTTTAGTGGTATGACCATATTTTAGAATGACAGATTCTGTTGTTCCCTCGAACTTAGAAGCATTTTGCAGGAAATCAGTGAATCTTCCTTGTTTGTTAATGCTGATAATGATTTCTTCTGGTGCTATTAAGGTTCATATCTTTCAGATAATGTCAAGATACCTTTTGAGTGTGATGAAGAATGTTAGGAATTTGATATTTGTTATTGTCTTCAAAGTACTTGATTTGCAGATCGGTTATATTACTTCTTGTCTAGTTTGAAAATTGGTCAGTTGTGCTGGTTTTGGCTGGGGTAGAGTTATTTTTCCTCACTGTGGTTAATATGAGCCTTTGTCTTGGATTTGTGCTGGACACATGATTGATAATACAGAGATGTTTTTGTTCTTGCTGAGCAGGGCTCACACAGAGCCAAGGCTTTTTCTGCTCTCCGTGCTGCCACAGTGGAGAGAGGGCTGGTGGTGCATGGGAGGCTGGGAGGAGACACAGACAGGACAGGTGACCCAAACTGACTAAAGGGATATTCCAGGCCATGTGACATCATGGTCAGTGCTCAAAGTGGGGGGAAGAAGGAGAAAGGGGGAGATGTTTGGAGTGATGGTGTTTGTCTTCCCAAGTCACCATTATGTCTGATGGGGCCCTGCTCTCCTGGAGATGGCTGAACACATTCCTGCCCATGGGAAGCAGTGAATTAATTCCTTGATTTACTTTCTTTGTATGTGTGGCCTTCGTTGTAATTGTCCTTATCTCAATCCATGAGTTTTCTGTCTTTTGCTCTTCTGATCCTCTTCCCAATCCTACTGGTGAGGGATTGACCTAGTGACTGCCTAGGACATGGTGTCATCTGGGGTTAAACCACACCAGCGATGCAATTCAGATTAAGTACATGGAGAAAAATGTTTTATGGTACCCAGAAAACACCACACATTCACAGGGAGAGGTTGCTTACAGGTGCCAAATAGGTTTCCTTCCATTCCGTGAGAGCCCTCAGAAAGGAGGAAGCATCAATTCTGGATTTGGGATGTGCATACTTGTTTGCTGAAACAATTTCCACAGTCTCCCGTTCACATCATTTTGACAGGCAGTTCTTTTATCCTAGTCTGAATGTTCCTCTCTTCCACTTGAGGTCACTTAGCTGTGACTGGGGAGAGTTAAAGAAAGGAGTATTTTGTAGCCAGGCGGGTAAAATGACCGCTACCCTTTTTGCAAACATATTTATATTTTCCCCATTCTTTGGGAAGTACTATTTGCTTATCTGTAGTTCTTCTTTGCCAGAGACACTGTAACTGTGTTATGAGTTCATGGCAAAGTAGCTTTCTGACACAGGAAATCAATGCAGTGGAAAAATTAAATTCCGCAAATTTTAAGTCTGTTTTCATTTTGACGATATCAAAGTACACAAATACATGCCTATTTTATTAAATGATAGGCAGTAAAAGATTTTCACCAGGCTCCTAGAAACATCTTTAATTTACAGATAACATCTCCAAAATTGTCTGTGTTTTTATTTCATATATAATTTATTTTCTGTATTGGTTTGAAAACTATAAAGGTTCAGGAAATGAGAGTCCCTAGGGTTGGATAACACACAAATAAAAATAGAAATCATCTTCTATTTTTAAAAAATGTTTAAAATAATCTATTCAATTAACCTGTTACTGCATCTTCAAGTCATATTTTCATATTAAGCATCTAGGCAAACCTTACAACACATTAAGAAAACCACATTTTTGTTCATCTGTTTAAAAGATGAATGAACAAGCAGCTTTCTTTCCCAGCTTAGGTCCCTTCAAACTTAAATTTTCTCTTCCATTCTATTTAGCTTTAGGTGTGAAAAAGAAAAAGAACTCTTAAAAAAATCAAAGACAGTGTTATATTTTGTGAAAAAATTTATGTCTGTACTTCCACCAAAACCAAAACATGACTATTCCAAAAGTGGGCTGTATCAGCTAACAAATGTCAAAAAATTTCAATAAGTGAAAGAGGAAAACAGAGTGTACAGGTCCAATAGCTTCACCTCAAAGCAAAGTGAAACAGAAGAAAACCCATCCCCTCCCACTGCCTCTGGGCTGAACAGGAGATGGGCCTCTGTGGTGGAAATCATATTCCCTGAGAGAAGCTGAGGGCTCTGGGCTTGCCTAATGTGGGATAAAGGAGACTGAGGGGTCACATCATTGCTCTCTGCAGCTTCCTGCAGGTAAGGAGGTACTTCTGGTAGCTTCCTGGTGGAGAGGGAGGTACTGATTTCTTCTCTCTAGGACCTAGTGACAGGGCATGTGGAAATGGCTCAAAGCTGCACCATGGGAGGAGGTTCAGACTGGGCATCTGGAAGCATCTCTTTACTGACAGGGTAATCAAACACTAGAACAGGCTTCCTTGAGAAGTGACTGATACCCCAAGCCTCTCTGTGTTTAGGAGGCATTTGCACTATGTCGTTAACAACATGTTTGGTCAGCCTTGATGTTGGGGTTCTTGCCTTTTTCTTATATTTTGTTTTCTTCCTTCTCTTGAACAGAATAACTCTCTGTGGTCCCCAAGAGTTGTCCGGCAGTGGCAGTGCAGCTGCTGTAGGTGACAGAACGTTTGGGACAAGGACAGTGCTCAGGGTGAGTCAGTGTGTGAGGTGAAAGGCTGAGCAGCAGCAGCAGCACTGGGGGCTGTGTCACACCATGCTGAGCTAACAGGACTGTGGCTCCGGAGCAGCTCTCACCACCCCAGTTGTGTCACTGGGACTGCCATGAGGATTGGGCTTATTCCCACTTGTGATGGTGTCAGTGGTCTGAGAAACACTCTGGTCACAGTAGAGCAGCTCCTCAATAAGCAAGAGTGAGGAGAATTTTCAGATGGGGATTGCTACACCAGTGCCATCAGTGTCCCCAGGCTTGGGGCCGTGGCCCAAACCATTTTGGCTAATCCCCAAAGCCTCTGGAGTGCAGGAACTTGGGCTCTCTTTGAGAGGCACCTCTTGGGGCAGTGCAGGATTACCTGGCAGTTTCCTGAGGCCTTGGCTGTTGGGACACACAGAGGGCTTTGGAAGGAACATTGCTGCCTGGAGGAACGCTGGTTCCTGGGGGTGCCTCTAGGGGGATGGCTTTGATGGATGTCATCAGCACTGCCCTGTCTCTGCTCGTGCCAGCAGGGTCACCAGCACAGAGATGCTGCTGGGACCCTTCTGTCTGACACTCACTGTGTCCAAGGAGCAGCAAAAGAGCCTTAGGGCATCATGGAGAAACATCACCTCAGGCATCCCTGTTGTGGGTGACAGCAGAGGTCCTGGGGGGGGGATGTTGCTGGGGTCAGGCATGTGGACTAGATTAATGTTGTAGATCCTTTCCAACTAAAATATCCTATTCTATTCTACTCTAGTCTAGTCTAAAGTATTCATGACATCATTGCAGCTAGCTGTAAAACACCTGAAAATTCACACAGTATTTTGCATTTTCTAGAAAATTTTTGCTAGTTTTTTAAGCATTACCTGTAGTGGGACATGTTAGAAGCTAGAAAACATTTTTAAACAATTACTTTTGAAAGAAAACATTCTTCAAAACTGAACAAATGTAACAATGTGTGCTGTAGAAGTTATGCATTGCTGTAAACTACCATTGATATTCACAGCTTCAGACTTTACAGAAAAAAAGTATTGTTTTATAAGTATTAAAAGCAGTATTTTATTTATTCTTTATTTTATTGCCATAATATTAAACCAGTCAAATAATAACTTTCTTTTTGAAACGTCAGTACCTTTTCTGATACTGAACCAAAGCTTATAGTAATGTATAGTCCCAGTTAAGAGATTCCTAAATATATAGTACAAGGTGAAGTCTTACAAATTTATTTCTAAAGAAAAGCTATCAAATATAACTGCACTACACCAATGTGAAATGAGTAATTTAAACTAAATTGTTTTGTCTGAAAGCCAAATCTGGTTTGTATCTGAACTTTGAAACTACACTATTTGTGCCTAATTACATGATCACCCCTTTCCATTTCAGGACTTTAATCCATTAATAAACAATTAAAGAAAGTACTTGTAAAGTTATACTTAAGTATTTAATATCTCAAAATCTTAATTAGTTCATATAAAATTTCAAATCAATATAAAAAACCTGACATAAAAGATTTCTTGTATACAGCTGATACGATAGTAATACATCAAGTTTCCTGGTCTAGTCTGATTGCTTTTACTCACAGCTCTAAGAAAAATACTCTCGAGAAGCATTTAAGGCTGCGTACCTTAAATCTACCTGATTTGAGTAGTCTGAATAGATTGATACAGTGCCTCTTCCCTGGACATGTTCAAAGCCAGAATGGATGGGACTCCGACCAACACAGTCTGTTGGAAGGTGTCTATGGCAGGGGGTTTGGAACCAGATGATCTTTCAGATCCCTTGCAACTGAGGTCATTTTATGATACTGAGGGAAAAAAGTAAACTAGCAAGTAATCTTTAATCCAGTTTAAAAATGCCTTGCAGATAAAATACATGTTCCATCTATCTTTTAAACATATTTGTAAATTAACTATTGGCTAGACAACTAGCCTACAAATATAAAAGTAGGATATACTGAGACTAATATCAAAGCAATTACTTAAAGTCTTTGGCTTGAAGATCTTATTGAATGAATTTCCATTCCGATTATGTGTTTAGCTGAGACAAAAAGTGATAAACAGACTGTAGCATATCCTAAGTCTCATCACTAATACTGAAGGAAATAGCTGAATTTTAATATTAAAGTTCTTTATCATAACAGGAAAAAAACCCCTTAGTTATTTATTTTACTATGTCACACAATTGATTTAAAAACACAATGCATGTGGCACCTTGTCCAGGTTGACTGTCTACCTGTAGGAAATTATGTGTTGAATGGAAAAAGTAATGTAAGTGAAAATTATCTCATAGGTGGAAATCAACAGTAATATGAAATCTAATCAAGAATTGAGAAGAACTATTCACTAAAGTTTCATATGCTTTTGATTCATATACTTGTTTCATATACTTTTGGTCTAGAAGTACATATACTGTTGGAAAAAGTACCTGGAACAAAGAGAAGAAACCATGAGTAAAATGACAAATTAATTGGCATAAAAAAGACTAAATTCAGGTGATTATTCAGGTGATTATGATGCTGACAAAGAAGGATATAATCTCTCCTAGAAGATTAAAAAAAGTGCAGGCCATATCAAAGAAATATAAATCTGCTTCACTATTCGAAGTACTGATGGTTTCTGAATATTGAAAAGAAGACAACAAAGAAGGTGTTGTCATGGTAGGGATCTGCTGAAGAAACCCAGATTCAAAAGGATCAGTAGATTAAGGCTTTCTTGGTACAACAAACAGAGTTTCAAGGTCATCTATAATTAGAGCTCACTAACTGCTTCATTAGGAAAGAAATATTGTAGAATACAGGTTGTCAAGTGAAATATTGGAATGAGTATTCCACTCAAGGCAGAATGTTTTTAAAATACTGTTTTTATAAAAGACTGAAAAGCAACAGTCACTTTAGAACACCAGAGGATAAAATTCTTGGTTCACCCTATCTTCCCATTTAAAGACAAATAAAGAAACAAAAACACAGAAAAAAACCCCTTTGGGTCTTTTGAAGAATATGCTGGAGAAGAAAAGAAAGAAATAGCAGAATTGCAGTTATATATTTTTATTATGCTTAATCACTATAGACAATGTGTGTATTAAAAATCTAATGTGAAAGTGAATTTACCTCATCTACAGTTAATTGCAGATATATTATTTTCACACCTGACATACTTTGAAATGGAACACATTATATTTTCATTGTTTGGGAACTGGATGCGTTAGATGCTGTACTTCTAAGAGGAAGACACAGCATATTCAACACGCTCAGAAAGAATTTGGAAAAGGCACACCATACATTACTTACTCCTAGTCATTCACTGAACAGAGACCAGCAATGCACAGAGCAAGAATGCCCTTATAGAAGCTAGAGTTACCAATAATTTATCTAATTATTTAGATAAATAACCTGAGTTTTACTTGTTTCATTATCTGTATTCTAAGATAAGAATTACTCATATTTCATCACTGTACTGGAAGCTGACGTGTCAGGTTCCTATGTGGACATTGGCTAAGCTTACAAATGAAAACATGTAAGCATTTTCTGCAAATAAAGACACAAAGATCGAACACTGATTTGTGATATTGACACATAATCTCTTCAGTGGATAATTGAATGAAATTTTACTTTTAAGTAATTTAAGCAGAATTGCTCTGACCAATGGAATCACTTGAGATATTTTCCCTGACAAACCACAAGAATACAGTGGTTGTCTTCACTGTTTTACTTTTGTATGCTATTTACAAACTCTTTTGGATCAGGATGTTTTTCTTCTCTTCACACCAAAGAGTCCTTCATTACTGTGAGCAAATCCCACACAAAATACACTTTGAGACATCTATTCCATCGATTCAGTGGCCTGGTATTGTTGTTCTGCTTTTAGGAGACTGCTTGCTGTCAGCCGTAGACATGATTAAAGTGGGCAGCTGTGGTAAGCATCATTCTATCAGGTAAAACAAGGAGGAATATTTAAATCTACCTTAGTGCAGTGAAAAGTGGAGGCTATTGCCATAGGGATGGAGTACCTGGTACAGCTAATGAGTACCTAAGCCATACATGGAAAAGTGTTTCCCTGGTAACAGATTCTTAACAATATGGGGCTGCCGAATGGATGTGTTGCAGCTGTGTATGCCTGCAAGTAAGAGTCACAGGAAAAGGTCGAACAAGCAGTAGTCCTGGGGTGAAGTCATGAAACAAAGCAACCTTTGAGCAGAGTTCTCACAGGTGAAAAATATTCTGATTTCTAAATAGGAAGTTCTCCTTTATACACGATTTCTCCTGAATGTAGCAAAACAGGACTTTGTTTAGAATCTCAGTAATGAACAGGATAGCAACAAACCAGTTCATGTTCACTGTTGGCTCTTCTTCCTAAGAGAAACATATCAGCAAAAGGAAAAAAAAAAAAAAAACCGTTATTTATTCAGCTAACAAAAAGCACTTAATATGCAGATGTTACTGAAGATGATATCAAGGGTGTTTTGCTTGAAGGAAATGTGGGTTTTGCAAATGACAGTTGTTACATAAATAAGTCAAATGAAAACCACATGGTTATTCTAATTCTTTCCAGCATGTAGTTCTTATTATTAATAAATCATAGAGAATTCATGAAGACACTGTCACAGATGTTAACAGAACTTACTTGAATGGTGGAACTAGGAAAATAGTTCATAAAATTGGCTAATCCAGATAGTTTACTGTGATAAAGCATGTAGTGACTAAAGGGTTAACAGAAAGAATAATTTATTTATACAATTCATTTTAGTGTGGCAGTTCAATGAGATCAGCAATAAAAAAAACCATCCTTAGAAACAGCCCTTTGAGATTCTTCATAATACAGCTCTGAAACTTGTAAAAAGGGTATGTTCAAATACTCAGCTTCCCGGGTTTTACTGAAGCTTTTCTGTAATATGCTCAAAGTAAAGTAAAAGAATAAAGATTTTGCTCAAGGAGCCCTAACTGTAGGAAAGAGATGACACTTCAGAGACACCATTTAAGAATGCCCAATAACACGCTATCTAAAGTATTTCTTCAGCAACCCCAGGGCAGTTTGTCACCTGAGCAAAGTTCATCACTAATACAGTTACAGCAGGAGCAGTAGGACAGAAGATTTAGATAAGAGTATGGAATAAGGGATCTTAGTACTCCTGGACTTTTGACCTATGGAATATGTGAAGTCAATAGAATTTTCAAGCAGTCAAGGAGTCCTACAAGCCACTGGACATGAAAACAAAAGAGGTCAAAGATATGTGAGGTGATTTAATCTATTTTTCTTGTCCCTTTTTTAAGACAGTACATTGTGTTTTCCAGTCTATACAGGTTTCAAATGATAGAATATCAGTGTTCCTTGTATGACAGGGTGAAGGAAGATATATGATAAACTTAATGACAGCATATTTTGAGTTATGTTTTCTCTGTTTCCTATCAAGTACTTGGATGTGTAGCTTAAGCATCACTAGACCTAGTATTTTCAGCATGAACCCAACATTTGCACTTAATAATGAGGTCCTTGACTGCATATTACAAACAAGACCAGGACTGCTTGCTCAAAAACATCCAGAAACCTCTGTAAAAGTATAAATGTAAACAAAAATATTGCCCAAAAAACTGATTTAACAAGACTTATCTCAAACAATATTCCGAAAGCTTTCAGCTTTAAAAATCCCTCCTGTTGCCAGTGCTTTCTGCCATGATGGCCAACATAAAAAACATAGAGTCAGGTGGAAAAATGTAGAGGTCTTGGTTTTTTTTATTATTCAGGAATACAGTATAGTTATTAATCAGTTCTGTAACAATTGTTTCTATAGGTATGAAACATTTTATTAAGGACTGCTCAAACATGTGGGAAGATATTCTTGTCATATCTACAGGGAACTCAGCCCTGTATTATTTTGAGATTATTTGAGTGATAAAAAGCAGAGCATTGTAAAGTGGGTACAATGTGCCCTGTTGCGTTCCCTGTTTTATCCCGCCCCGGTACCGGCGGCAGAGCGCTAGCGTGAACCTGGGAGGCCGTTCGTGTTCTAGAAGGCTTCCCCGGTGAGCCAACGATGGGCACCGCTAGTCTGCATCCCGGTCTGAGATGTTGCCCTCAGAGCACGGCGAGATAGCAGAGAACTCCCAGAGAAGGAGGGCTCTTAGTGTGTGAATTCCGTAGATTTATTATCTCCAAGGGGCACAGAGACCAAGAGCCAAGAAACAGCTCATTACATGGGTATTTAAGGGAGGAACAACATCCAATAAACTGAGGGCAAAGGGGCGATACATGGGAGGGGCCGGGGTACATTGCCAAATGGGGTTTGGGGAGGGGAGGGGGAAGAGAGAACAACGAATGAACAAGGGAGTGACAGGGAATTTCACAAAACGGGGAAACATAACAGACAAATCAAGGAACCAATAGCAGGAACTTGGGGTTCGTGGCTTGGTGGTCCAAACCACTGCCTCTGGGAGCTTCGGGGGGAAACTCTCGGTCTGTGGAACATGCCACCAGAAGTCCTCGTCCTTCCTGGTTCCGAACCACCGCTACATGCTGCCATCCGCCTCTGCCCGCATTTGTGACTGCGTGAGAGCAGATCTTCCCTTGGGAGGGAGGACTTATAAAAGTCCTGGTAGATATCCTCAGTGAGAAATAAATATCAGGGAAAGCGTGCACACACATTCAGGATATATGGGATTATTCTTTTTTTTTAAATCCAAATAAGAATTGGACTAATTATTTCTGACTAAGAAAATTGAACAACTGCCAGGTATCAGCAGTTGCCTATGGACCTAGACTTAATAAAAGCTAAATGTGCATACCTGTAACAGAAGTAATCTACAAAAGAATACAACTCAAAATTTAAACCTTTGGGATAGATCTTTCCTGTAGGGCAAAGTATAAACTGTTTTGATAAGCAGAGAAAAAAGTCAAGTTGTGTGGAAAATCTTGAAATCAAGTGCTAGATATTATTTAATAAATGTTATCTATTTCTCTTTAAACGTGTCGCTGGTTTCACAGATCACATCCTAGGCCTAGGACCTCCTCCTTATATTGCTTTTATTAAATAACACTGTAGGTAATTATAAAAGGTGTCAGACTATAGCCTTTGAAGATAACTCTCTGTTATAACTCTTAGCTTTTCAATTCACAGGGTAGCTCCCTGCCTATCTCTTAGAATTAGTTAGCATTAAGGCAAATGGCTATATTCAGGATTAGGCTTTGCCAATTATAGATGAGACAAGTGGCAAAAGCCCATTAAACTTGAACAATTTTCAGTGGCTTTCATTTGCCATATTGCCTAGTGCCTTATCACCTGTCAGATTACATGCTTTTTTTTCCTTTTTGATTTCTGTTGCATTATTTTTTGTACTAATTTCTAATATCTGCCATATTACCTACTGCATTTTGATTGGCCATAAATTTGTCTTTTAAGTCCCACATTTATGACTGCCTTATTACTTGTCTTAATATTATCTGCAATATTATTTAATGTTGTCTTTCTATAGATTTACTGGTGTTTCTCCTGAGGCAGTTATCTGTCTTTCTCTATAACCTCCCCTTTTTGCCTTTCCACTTATCTCCCATCTTTTTTTCTCCTTCATCTTCAGATTCTTCAAGTTTCCTATAGCTTGCAACAATGGACACTGAGCTATTGATTCTTCAAGGTTATAACAGAGTCATAGAATGACACCTGAAATGGTCCACTGTCCAGCTGAGTGTCTCATGTATTTTCTCATTTGTCTTATACACTCTATGCTTCACTCTACCCCCATTTCTTTCAGGGAGGGAGTGACATCTTCCTCATCTTAAATAATAGTGTGGGGAGAGAGAAAAAAAAAGCTTTTCAGTATATGTTGTAATCTTGTTTAATGCATTTTATCCACCTTGTTGAGTACATGAAAAAATGTTATGGGACTCAGGTAGCCATTTATTTATGTATGAATAGCAAAAATCTCAAACAGGAAAGAGTTCATACTCCACCCATTCACTAAAAAATATTTGAACAATCTGCTCAAAGAAGTAGATATTAAAAATGCATTCTTTCAGAACAACACCCAGAAAAAATTGCAAAACTGAAAAGGAACAGGTTACATTCATCAGAAAAAAAAAAACTGTCAGAGAAAAGTTCTACTAATTATTGTCATTGTCTGCGTCTCTCATGCTTCACAGCTAATTTCTTGATAGTGGAACATACCAGACCACAGCATCTGATGAACAGTGATACATCTTGTGTATTGTTGGTATTTTTCTTTTAACTCTTGGAAAGCACATTTTGGAACTACTCTAATGGCTGTTTTTTGAAAAATTATGAATTCTTTGGGATTATGAAATGCTCAGTCTCTCTATCATGACAAATATTCATAAATTAAACAAATTACCCAGTGTACTTTCACAGTTCACTTCAGAAGCTTCTTATGTTCGTGAGATCAGTTAATGGTTTGTTGCTCTTCTAAAATTTTCACTCCCTTTCTCTTCTTAAATACATTTTCAAACTGTTGGCCTGAAAATATTTCTTTTGATTTCAGCTGAGAAGCTGGAAACTGTCACTTAGAAGTCAGAAGACTTTGGGGTCACCTCATGCACAATGTAGAAGGGAGTAGGAGCAAATCTCTAGCTTGATGCACATGGCTTTCAGCCACTGTTTTTCATCTTTTTGGATGCTGTTTCACAAGTTTGACAAATACTTGGTTGTGTAGTGAGACTTTACTGCTGCACTTTTGTACTTTAATAACAATTCTGGAAACCCTGGCAGTACCTACATCATATGTTCTGATTCTGAACACAAAGAGAGAAAGTAGATATTAAATTAAATACTCAATTTAAAATGTATTTGAATTTGTCTTCTTTCATAACTTATGCCCTCAATCTAGAAAAAGAATTATTTTAAGGTTGTTTCTTCTCTTTGGATGTGTGAGAAGTTTTCATGTGTCTCTGAATGCCCCCATTCATTTTTTTCATTTCATTATTTCATATTCCCTATCAAGTTCAAAGACCTATTCTTGCTATTGAAAGTACTACTCACCTTCTTTTCTTTTTAAAATAGTCTCTGCCTTTTACTCTTTCAAGGTATCTTTAACTACTGTTGCTGCATTCTCCCATTCTAATAATTTTCATTGTGTATGGGGTTTTTTGTGTGTGTGCCAAATGTTCTTTATCTGGGTTTATCTTTTTATTAATAGTAATCAGATATATTAGTTCTCTAGTACATGTAATATATTGCTTTTGATACCATAAGGAAGATGTTGTGTAAAATACACAAATACTAAACTGGAATGATAATATTGGAAACTGAATTAATAATTATATATCTGTATCTTCTTTGTATGTGACTCAGTATCCTCTTTCATTAGGAACATAAATTTTCAGTAATTTTATGGAAGACCAACTCTGTTTGATGCTTCATAACTACTTGCCAAGTATGCAGACTATTAAAATTTATTCTAAAGAAATAGGTCTGTCATTTCCAAGGTACATGAAAAATATAGGATGCATGTTGGGAGCCAAATTACTCCATTCACATATGAAGATGCCCTGAGCATAAAATTACTTCTTTGGTTTTTTAAGCTTTATATCTTCTATGATAAATGTGGTTTCCTCTCTCTGTTAATCTAGGCCCTAAGCTCACACACACTGATGAATTTTATTTCAATCAGTCACAAAAATATACATCAAATATCAACTGATTTTGAATGATGCTGTTTGCACAATTTTAAACAATTTTATGTCTTCCAAGCAATTTTTATTGAAAATTTTAACAAGTTTTTAATCTCAAACAGTATGATTACACACATTTTTTAAAAGAACTCTTACACAGTGTCACACCTCTAGTGTACTTAACCTTAGTCGGGTATTTTTCCTGTTCCAGTACTCCCCAGTATGTATGTTATCCTTGCTTTCTGGAAACAAATCCTTTACTTTGCTGTAATTTTAGAATTTTTAGGCATTTTTATCTAGTAGAAACAAATATAACCTCTGCAACTTATACCATAGCTCAATGGTTTGGTTGGCGAAATTAAAGTCAAAGATGAGGAACTCTGGTTCAGAGCAAGTTTGCAGTTCTTTTACTGACTTATCACACGTGGCGTTGGACCCCTGCTTCGCCACTAAAAATATAAAATTCTTCACACTCGCTTTTCATGACTAGTTGAAATACCTCATCCTAAAACATGAATGTTGCAAAGATTAATTTCTGTAAATGGTCCTGAACATGAAACTCCTTACTATGATAATGTAGCCCTAAAATCGTAATGGGCATAAGAAATGCACATCCCATTTTTAGCTCTTTATTACTTTGACAATGATTTTGCAATCTGCTGCCTTATGCTGTGATAACTTTATTTTTCCACCTTATTGTTTTATGTTTCACCTAAAATAATTCTCACAGGAAAGGATTATCAGCGTATGTTGCACTTAAGTTACTACATTCAATTAGTCATTTGTGCTGTCTCAGTCAGGGTAAAACTTATTTAGTAGCAAACAAAAATTAGAAAACTGACAGCTCTTCTGCCCTTAAAGAAGTTATACAGCAAAGCCACTGTAGTGAAAGCTCATACAATAAAACAAATTATTTTCATGAAAGGATACCAAAGGTTTTTTGCCAGTTTCACCCAAGGTACTGACGAACAAACCATGACAGGATAATTGGCATTGTGAGCTGACAAGATCAATGATTCTCTTTTATTATGGCAGGTAAACAGCCAGGCTCTTGCCTTCAGAGATGCTACCACAGAAAAATTCTATGAGTCAAGCCATTTTCACAGAAAATATCACTGAAGACTTGTAGTCATCAAAAAAACTTTTCTTTGGAAAAAAATAATATGTAAATTTACACAAAGGAAGTACATTTCCTTAGTTTATTCTCAGGCTGGCAGTCAGAGGCTTAACTTGAACCCTAATCCCTTTTATCTGAAAGCTCCTTTAGCTGGAAGTTCATCCGCCAGCACTCTGTCAGTTGAGCTATTTCTCATGTCAGCTGGTGATGAACAATTACCGACACATTAATCCTGTATCACTTCCTCACAGACTGAGCTTTGTCTGAGTTTGAACAGAATGAGATGAGATACAGTAACTATTTTGAACTACCTAGGGGTAGAGGGAAGGAAAGGAAAAATAAAGTTAAAGAACCATAAATCATCAGAAAGGACTCTGACCTTTTTGAGCATGAATTATCAAGATCATAAGAAACAATCATCAAAACACTTTCAAGTGTATAACAAAAGTATGGGAATGAGTTCTGAAAAATTAAAAATGTCTAATTTTTAAATAGGCTGCTGTAACTAAGTAAGAAGAATCATTCACAGAGGCTATAATTTCAGAATTTCTTTCTGTAATTTTACAGTCATTCAGTTCCCACTTTGCCATAGGGTTTTTTTGCTCGTAACTATATGAATATATTGCAAATTAAAAAGCAATTGTGAACCTCAGATAAAAGAACACAGCTCTACACATGGCAAACTAGATCTTCCACTGAATTTTCCTTCAGTCCAAATCTTAGTTTTTCAGAACGGATTAATTTAAGGTGTAGGTAATGCACTTATAATTTAAAATTGTTATGAGTGCATCAATTTTATTTTTATTTTGATTTAAGTGATTAGCTAAATAGATTAATGTTTTGCTGGTTATTAAAATAAAATTTAAGAAGTTATATTGCACATGTGTTTTATAAAGTAGAAGTGCAATATACCGCCCTAACCTTTCTAAAATTCTGAATTATGATTTTTGTTCTATTTCTGTTCTTCTATTGCTGAACTCTAAACATACAAAACTGAGCATAAGAGCAGTCAACAGAATTAATAGCTCTAGTAAAACAATCCAACTCTGACCCAAAGATAAATACGAAAGGGGGGTGCGGTATTTTGACCTATGTGTAAAAATCAGATATATAACAGTCTTTCTTTCACACTCTATCGTTATCACTCAGTTCCAGCCACAATGGACTTGTAGTTGGCTTGAATTTTAACATTGCATTATCTTCAGAACTGATTGTTTATTCTGAAGAGCCAAGTTATAACTTTTAAGTTTAAAAATTTATGATTTTAGTTTCAGTAGCTGTAGACTCAAAGGTATTAAAACAGCCACTTATACTGTCACATCTGACCCAGTCAATGTTTCAACTACAAATGCCCATGGAGAGGTCTGTCTTTTTATAGATTTTTATGCCCTATGAGTGTTTTTTATGTTTACAGAAGCTTCCTTTTCAGCTGAGTATTTTGTTGTACCATTAAGAACTTTTTGATACCTAAGGAAAATACCACACAAAAAAAATATTTAGCTATTACAAACCCATGATTAATAAATGGCATTGTGATAGGATCTCTTTTTGCAAGGCAAAGAAAAAAATCAGGTATTTGGCTTTAAAAAAGTCCATAATTCTGTTTTTCTGGTTTACAATACAGAACAAATTATAATAAGAATCGTACAGAATTGTAATAATGTTATAGAGTTATAATATTCCAAATATTTGATTTTAAATAATTGCCAACAAGTTGGAAGACTTTTCAAGACTTTAACTTCAATTGTTTTCAAACACAAACTGTTTTGCATTATTTTGTGATACTTGCACACACACCTTGTGTAAATGGATTAGAGTGGGTGTCTTGATCATTCCTCTTTCTCCCACATTACCAATAACGTATAGATATAGATTTAACCTTAGTCAAACAGGGACAGAGTTGAGTGGTAAGTCTTAACAAAGCTATAGAAGATTAAATTTAGAACTTAGAGAACTGAACAGTCAATTACACACATAAATATAAGAGTCAAATTTAACTTTTTTAGTGGCATCATAAAAATCTTCATGACAGCTGAGTATGAAAACCTTAGGAATGCGTTGTGCATTAGTGCAGTATCAGGTACAAAGAGGGATATTGTGAGCAGAGAAAATGGTTTGTGATCTACATCTCAAAGAGGATGATTTATTCCTCTCGGAATAAATTGTTCTCTATACAACCACCACAAGGAGGATACAATTGTGTATAACTTGTAACTTTTTACTTTTCTGGGAATACACAGGCTTTTAATTTGACACTTGGGACTTCTAGAAACAACAATTAAACTACTTTGCTAAAATATCCCATTAATTTCGTCCTTTCAGTTAATTATTTTTAATTTAAATAAATTATTATTTTCTGCAAAATGAGGAAAATTATAAGTATCAGTTGCTTTTCTGTTCTATCTCAAAGTTGTATCTTTTTAATATAAAAGTACACGCAGGTTGAAACACTCTAGCATACTTCTTTTAAAACATTTTATGAAGCAGTTTATCATATGGACTACTGTTATAGTTTAACGATGAAAAAGCTGCAAGCTGTGAAATTGTAAAATAATCAGTATAACTGAATATGTGTAAGTGTGGAAAATGTATTTTTTTTCTCACATATGATTAAGCACAACTATCTAACCAGGCTGTATTTTCAATTTCACATCATTTATCAGGTCAGAATTTACCAATCATAAACATCTCAAAAGCATTCAGATCCCTGTATGTGAACCACTGTCTGTTTCCTTACATGAAAATGACATGACACAGTGCCATAAGAGCCCATGACCACAATCTGAACCCATCCTATGCATACCCAAGTATGTATAAGATATTCACCCTATTAGTGACTTTGACTTTAAGAGGATCTATTTGATAAGGAGCTGACAAAGGTCATTATATCATCTTTAATCAAATTTACTTTTCCATGTCTGTGGATACTTCAGTGGAGAATAATGCAGGTGTTTGGAAAAAAAAAGAAAAAGATACAGACAAGGTACTGAGAGGGAGGACTTCTACCCACAGTGGAAACTCCATCATTTTTTGGCAGTCATCTTCAAACAGGCTTAGACATAACATGGTGGCTATGGGAAGTATTACACTGGCTGAAATATTTCTGTGACAGTTATGCTGTCTTCGGCACAAAATGAAATGTGCAGTTTGAAGACTTAATTCTACATAATCCAACTCCTTGTAAGTAGAGCCCTCAGTTCTTAACCTGGATGTACAACTTTCTGTATGACTCTCAGAACACAACAAAATTTTAGCTTCAAGTGTGTAATAACCAGTATCCCACAGTATGATAACAAACTTTTAATTTGTTGTGTAATTTAACATCAATGAAACACCAGTAAATTTTCACATATCTATAAATAGAGTTCTCAGGGAAATGAGAACCTTGTGAAAATATATTGCTGCATCTTGAGAGACAGTACAGACAGTGAAAAGTCAACCAAGCTTATTAAATATGCCTTTGACATGTATAAGAATCTCTTATAGAATGATAGGTTCTTTTGAAAGTTCATGAGATGCTCATAATAGAGTTCATAAATTGCAAGTCTCTAGCTCTGCTGAGACTTTGATGCTGTGCAAGCACCGCTCAGCAACATCGAAAAGTGGTGATGCTGTTATCAGGAGTGTTTTGGTCACAAATCTGGAGCACAGTACTGTAGAGGATGCTATGAAGGAGGCCCACTCCATCCCATTCAGACTCAGAACTGCTGGAAATGTTGCTCATACTAAAGCCAGACACATGGCTTTGACAGATGTAGCACTCAGTGGATAAGGAATAGGATAAATGGTAGCACTCAGAAAGCTGCAGTCAAGGGCTCCAAGTCCAAGTGGAGGTTATTGATGAGTGACATTCCTCAGGGGCTGGTGTTGGGTCCAACAGTGTTTAACATCTTGGCAGCATCAGGGACGGTGGGATCAGAGCACACTCAGCAACTTCGCTAGCAACACCAAGCTGTGGGGTGCAAACAACATGCTGTAGGGAAGAAATGCCATCCAGAGAGACTTTGATAAGCTTGAGGAGTGGGTTCATGGGAATCTCGTGAATTTCAGAAGACCAGTTGTAAGATCCTGCAGCTGTGTTGGAGCCATCCCAAGCACAAGTACAGTCTGAGTGTAGAATGGATAAAGCAGCTCTAGGGAGAAGGACTCGTGGGTGTTGGTGAATGAAAGGTTTGACATGACATGGCGATGTGAACTGGCAGCCCATAAAGCCAACCACATCCTGGACTGCATCCAAAGCAGTGTGTCCAGCTGGGCAAGAGAGGGGATTCTGCCCCTCTGCTCTGCTCTGGACCCCACCATCCAGCTCCCCCAACACAGTAGGGACATGAATCTGCTCTAGCAAGTCCAGAGGGGGGAATAAAAAAGTCATCTGTGGGCTAGAGCACTTCTGTGATAACAGACAGAGAGAATTCAGCCTGGAGAAGGCTCTGGGGAAGTCACCTCCCAATACCTGAAATGGATAGCTGGAGAGGTACTTTTACAAGGGTGTGTAGTAATAGGACAATGGGGAATGGGATTAAATGGAAAAAAGCTGGGTTCAGATTAGTTTTTTGGAAGAAATTCCTTACTGTGAGGGTTGTGAGGCACTAGGAAAAGTTGCCCAGAGAAGTTGTGGTTGTCTTATCCCTGAACACGTTCAAGACCAGGTTGAATAAGGCTATGACCAACCCCGTCTAGTGGGAGAAGTCCCTACTTATGAGGCTCAGGATTAGAACTAGATGATCTTTCAACTCAAATTATTCTGTGATTCTATGATAATAATTAACAAAACAAGAATTGCTTGCTTTCCCACAGCTCATTTGTCAACTGTATTCAAGGTGCATAGTTAAGTCTGACTGCATATAGTGTCCTACTTTCCACACTGAGTTTATCTCAGAAAATAACCTCTGTGAGTGATCAAACAGCTGGAGAAAAACAAAAAAATTAGAAATTGGGAGCCAGGAAGTAAAAACAAATGCTTTTGAACTGCTAAAAGATGAGTGGTTTTCAGTTTTCCAGACTATGTTGAGAACAATGGCTGCAGACACAATATCCATGATCAGTCTGGAAAGTACAAAGGCAATATAGCTATGAGTGTACAGATGACAACAGAAGTAAATGGGTTAAGGCCTGCAAGCATTTCATTCCTCTCTCTACTTTTTTTTTTCTTTAAAGTTAGCTCACTATATGAACTGTGACTGCTGCACTACAGGGATGTCCTGTTACTTCTGACCCCATTTCAAGGACTATAATTATTTAATAACATCACAGATAACATAATTAGCTCCTCAAATCTAGGTTACTTGCATGACATATTTAACAGACAGACCCAGAATAAGTCTCCCCTGTGAGATACTGTGCCTTAGCAAAAGCAGAAAATAATGTCAGAATAAGCGCATGGATAACATGCTGCAATATTAACACATCTGTTTCACTGCAAGCAAGTAACATGTCTGGAATTATAAAGTGTTTATGTATTGGTTTTTTTGTTGAATAAAGATAATTCATTAGACCAGAAATATCTATCTGGTCCAATTAATTAATTGCATAGTTAATGCCCTTGTTGGATTCATTACGCATTAATTTCTCTCTGCCTTTTTTTCCATGATTTACTATTATTGGGTTTATTAATGTTTACCAAGTCCTTTACATTACTGACTTTTTCTTTCCTCATTAACAAAGATGTAGGGCAAAATCTGGCTGACTGAAGTCCATCATTGGTGCAGCAATGCTACAGAGGCATTACCACAGGCAGATCTGTCACTGCTGAGGTTCTGCAAGGGCTGTGAATGCTCCTCAACACATCAGGCAGGAGCAGGAGAGGCAACAGAGGGGACAGGAGATACAAGGCTTCATGTCTGTACATCTGCTGTTGCAAAGTTAGAAAACATGCCATAAAGAATACAGAATCAAGAGCGTGTGTTTTTGTATTTGCAGTGCAATGCACTTTTTACAGAGGAAGAAAATGCCTCAGCGTGGCTCTTTGCAGCACCTGATTCATAAGGTCCAAAATAACTGCAAAGAAGGGACATCATCAATGCAAATGCTACACAGAAGATGAATTAAACTGCAACATATCCATATTGACATCTGAGCAAAAATTACTTAACACAATTTTAATAGGTCACAGTGAGCCAGTGCAGCAAATTAAAGCAGTTGCATTTCCCATAAACCACCTTTGACAAAGTTATATTTCCCCAGGAGAATACATAAATAAGTTTAAAAAAAGATTTTGCTTAAATGTGTTATAGAAAGAAATAAACCTAAATGTACCAAACAAAATGCAAAGATGTTTGATCTCCATTATCTGTATGAAAACACAAAGTGCTCTCTGGTGGATATTCAAAAAACAAAGCAATCCAAGAAAGGAAAGAGGCAAAGAGAGCAATTAAGTTACCCTGTTATTTGAATTTACTTTTTAGATTAAAAAGTTCAGCATATTTTTGCAGGGATACATACTGCTTATGGTTACAAGGAAGCAACTGCACAGTGTATAATATTCATCCAGAGCAGTTAACCAAAGCCAAAAATCTCTTTGGACTGCTTACATTTGAGTCTGACTGGCAGCAAAAGTATTATTTCATTCCTGGTCCCTATACATACATATATATTTATACACTAAATACTTTCAGAGAGGGTATTAGCTACACATTCTGAAGAAATGAAAATATATTAAGCCAAACTACTTTCACCTCCACCAAACTAATAAATTTTTAAAAAAATCTAAATAAATCATTATATCATAACAAAAACACCCATATTGATTTCTACTACCCAGGTGACTATTCTGAACATGGAGAGAAAATAAGGCAAGTTGTAGACATGTGTAACAGAAATATGTGATAAGATAAAAATCATAACTGTTTGTTCTGGTCAATTTTTTATTTTAAGAAAAAAGTGTCAAATCCCAAAACTCTCTTTAGAGACTAGTTCTAACTATTGATTTTACACAGAAAGCATTCAGATATTGTAGCAGTAACTCACATTTTTAAAAGCCCTTAGAGATAAAATTTATTTGTGGCTAATCATCCAAATATTTAACCACCTAGAGGGCATAAAACCTCGAAACCCTAAACACAAGTGAAAGTGTGGTTCTTCTGTTGTTAAAATTACCAGAGTGATGAAGTACTTGTGTGTCCAGAGGTATCCTATTACTGTGACATCTTTTATTACTAAAAGGGTGACATCTTCTACTAAAATTTAAGAAAAATTCAAATTTTTCACAAAACAAACCAAACTTACAGGACTTAGACAGTATAAGGTTCTCTCTTCCACATGAGTATGTAAAGGCCAGGCAAAGGACAATTGCAAAACATAATTTCAACAGTTTCATTATGTTTGTAAACATATAACATCTGATTCATACTTATCTATAGTATCCATATTGCTCAGTTTTAGGTAAAGATAAAATAACAAACAACAGTGACATTTTCTTCACAAAAACTGTAATGGAGTTGTTACACAGCACAGTTTTTGAAGGAAGTGACAGCTGGTTTCAAAAAGAAAAGAATTTATTCTTGGATGCCTTTTCTCCCAGAGAAGTTTATAGGTAAAAAGATAATTCAATATAATTTTCTAGCATATTGCACTCCTCCTAAACTAACATGATTTAAAATTACAATTAGTCTGAGAAACTGACAACAAACTAGACAGTATGTGAGACATTTTAGAAAATTAGACTTTTTTTTAGTGTTCCACTCATTTTAGAGAAGCATTGCCCTCCAGGCACAATGCTACAATCATAACTAGCTCAGCATATTTATTTTGAATCTCATATCATGTTTTTCAAATCATATCTGAAACTAGGAATAGAACAGGACCTACATCTGTAGATGGGTAGAAAATGTCACAATTTTGTTCCTGACAGGAACAAAAATTTAAAAATAACACATAAGTGATGATTGCAGATTCAGTCTGAGGTGGCATCAATTAGCAAAGTTATGAATCCTGAAGAAAACACCATGTGCAGATTTCGGGTTTTTCAGGGTTCAGAAAACAAAAAGTAGGTACATCTTTGAAGGACTGGATTATGAATAAGACAGATGCTTCAGAGCTAGAGCTAGAACTGGATCTTTTTCCCTTGAACGTTTTTAGAGCATATGAGTACAAATAATTTAGTAAATTTTTAATTTCCCTCTGCACCCAACCTGCTAAAGAGATCCTTATCAGTTCAGACCAATTGTCCTTCTAATGCATTTACATTTAATGCATTGTCCTTGATGCTGGCTTTAGGCGCCAAAAGTTGTAGACAAGCATAAGTGACAATAAGGACCGGATGCAGACACTGGCATTTTGAAAAATATAAAAAAGAGTGAAGGAGGGTTAACTATACTCATTGTTTTTGCCCTTTGTGCCAATGGCTGGTGATGAAGTCACTCTTAATGCTGTACATTTAACTGCTGATGCCAAGTAGACACTACAATAAGCAAAACCCACAAGGACATTCCTGTTCATGGTACCATATATTTTTGTGCAATTTTCCTTTTCTTTTTTTTTAAGTCCATGACTTAATTTAGGTCATACCATGCTATGCCACCATTAGTTGAAAATTTACCTTCAACTGCATTCACAGGAAGGCATAAGGTGTAGGGTTACCCTATGTGTGTTATAGAAAAGCAGGCCTGGAAGGCCTCTTCCGTAGGCCCGAAGGTGATCCTGGAAGCATATCTAGGGCACCAGGGATGGGCTGAAAGAGAGCATTATGGGTTTGTGGCCTTCTAGACCTATGGTGTGTGAGTATTGCACTTTCTGACCTTATAGGGTATTGTTTACCTTTTACCATAATAGGTAAAAGCTATGAAATAACCCAGGTGATTGGGAGACACTGTGGTGAACATCTTTCCTGTTTCTATTATGAACCATCCTGTCTATGGGATGGTATTAAAGGATTTTTCACTGTGTTATGAGTGGTAGTTCCAGAGTAGTCATAGAGAAGTCTGTTTGTGTACTCTGCAGTAATCTTAGTCTTTGCCTTTATAATAAAGGACTTTGCACTTCTCCATCTAGTCTGTCTAGTTCTTACCCCTGCATCAATTACTGCATAAGGTGTCTGCCTTTCTTAACATGAGGCCTGAGACCCCATAGCTTTTCTCATGGTTAAACACCCAGATGACTAAGGAAGTCTTTCAATAACTGCTTCCTATCTGAAAGACAACTGACTATTCTCTAATGTTTTGGAGTTTCTTAATATTAAAGCTGCTAAAACGAAATTTCATTATATTTGTTGTATAATTAATTATGTTAAGTAATCTGGAGCTCTGGTTAAGATCCACTGTTGTTTGAAAGCTTTATGGACAACCAAGATGTGCATTTTCTTTCACTGTAAGACTTCAGTTTAAATTCTCTCAACATCATAATAAGAAAACACCACACTCTGGTAAAAAGTCTGTGGAAACTAGGAAAATATTTGGATATTATATGCCTATTTGTATAGCAGCCTCCCATGGCTGTTTTTACTCTATGGCACCACTGAACTAACTATATTTTTGCTAAAAATGCATGCTATTAGATATTGCACATATCCACACAGATAATTTCTTTGTAAAAGCAGATATTTAAAGTGAAATATAAAACTCTCTTCTTCCAGGTTTTAGATCATAGGTTGGGAAGGACTATTTCTTATATACTGCATCGTCTGTTTCAGCCCAGCAGATCTAACACACCATGTTTTATGATCATTCACTCTTGGAAAACTACATTTCCTCCCTTTGGTTCTAGTAGAGATTGCTGCACAAGAGAAAGTTAATGAATCTCCAGAAATTATTTAGGACAGTCAAAATAAACAGATCAACTTCAGAAAAATCAAAACAACTTCTTGGAAAAATTAATTTGATTAATCTTTATAAGAGACTTTCAAAATTCTATCTTAGAAATTAGTCTAAGAAACATTATAATTATAGTTTGCCATTAGCAGGAATAATTATATACACTAAATAACAGAATATTATTATAATCAGATATTATAAACCACACTCACTCTATTTAAATCTAATTATATAATAATTATAGAGCAATGTAATGCATGAAAATTACATTATAAAATGCCCCTAGCATTTAAGTATTTAGAGGTTCTTTCAAATAAGCAGAAAGAGATGTGTACTAATATTGACTTCCAGTAACTTCTGGTGTGCACATCTGTGAAGATTTAAAAGTTTTTAGGATGGGCTGAGGGAATGCACTGGTTTGTGGCATTTATGGAGTGCTCCACAGGCAATCATATGTGTGGCTAAATTTCTAACAGTACCTGCTTTACACTTACTTTACCAAGTAGAACATCAAAATAGCTGGGGTGGGATTTTATGCTATTTGCTTATTTAGAAATGACTGTCTATTTGAACACTTTTATTGGAGTTTTCTCTGGATACAGAATTTATAGTTGTAGAATTGGCCATGCTGGAACCTGTCTACTAAACTTGTAGCTGTTTTTGTCTTCCCTTCACAGAGGGTGAGCACATGGGTGCAACCATCTTGGATCAGTCAGATGAACCAAGTGTTGCAGAGGACCATTAACACCTGTAGTGTTACTTGTAGCCTACAAAGATGTCAACCTTTGTGGAACAGAGAGCAAGCTATTACTTTTCCAAATAACAGCTAAAATAATTGAATTTTTTTATTTCTAGAGACAAAATTACCGGTCTTAATTTCTCAGGTAATGTCAATCATATGAGTAACATCAGGTCAAAAATATATGTATTTTGCACATATAACACAATCCATTTAGCAATCTTGGCCTCAACAGACACAGTCAAGACAATTGCAGTTTCTAGACTATCTTTCTGGTTCAAAAAACATAGCATGGTTTGCTTTTTAAACTTTCAAGGGGCAGTATCATAAAAGACATTTAGGCATGGACTTGTCTTACAAATATAAAAACCTTAAAAATTCATAAACCAGAGAGAATAAAAAATGGGTCAGTGTCAGTGATAGATTAATTTTTCAACACAAGAATTCAATTCTCCAGCACACTCTTTTCAGGACCCTTTGAAGTAAACAACAGTAAAATTGGAACGTGCTCAAGTTCAGAATTTGCGTATTACATTTTTTAATAGAGCTGCTTTTGAGTACAAAGAAAATTAAAGTGCCCTTTAAAACTACATCATTTTATGTTTTGCTTTGAACATACGGTTACACTGAATGGCAAGGTTTGTGGAAACTGGAATAAACAAGAAAGAGTAAGTGTCTACGTCTCAGCAGTTCAAAGGAATACCATGGGGAGCCTGCATCAAACCACAAAGTCCCCCTCCTTCATTACCATCATCTTCAAGCAGATATTTGGGGTGTGTAATTGCAAAGGGGGGTGGGGGATTAGCTTTTATTTTTTTAAATTATTTTGCTCTTTTTGAAACCCTAACTGCATGAAGATTATGCAAATGTATAAAACCGTATTTAACATTAACCATGAATCAATCATAGGAAATCTGTTCTTCAAAAAGTCATACAAACTTCAACAACTCAAACTATATGGAGATTCATGAACTAAAGACTACTGCATTTAGCACTGTCATTCTTCTAAATCAATTTTACCAAATTTATTTTAATTGTATAAATCACAGTAGTTTTCAAAACCAATTTAAATAGTGTACTCAGGTTGCTTCTACAGTGCATACCACAAAATAACCATTATACCCCATGTAAAGTTAGATAAGCCTACTTACTTACAATTTGTTGCACTGCTTTTTTGACCTGTGTTCAGAATATTTGTTATAAAATTAATTCAATATCCCTAATTTATTGGAATTTGACCAATTAAAAAATCAAAGCAAGAATAAATGCTAAAATAAGATGTTTCAGAAAAGCTTGTTATACCTGTTCATCAAGCACAAAATAATTGTGGACAGTAGCACATTTGAAACTAAATAAAAATACCTTACCTCAAGTGTCATAACTCTAATTAAAAATGTTTAATAAAACATCCTATTCTGAAGGTCATAGCCATGAGTAGATTAACATCTAGACCTATATTTATAATTATTTATTGACAATATTTACATACTCTTAACAGTAAATTACGGTGAGGTAAATTTATTTTACATATAAATTTGTTTTCTAACAAGTAAAAAACATAGCTTCATTATATTCTGGATTTCTCTACTCTCAAGAAAACTTGATTTCTCTTTTATGTGAGTACTTTTTCAGAAATAACTACTCTAAAATCCATGTTGGTGTACTCAAAAGTGGTATGAGATCAAAAGGGCTAATAGTTTTTCCTCTGTTTTTTTTTTAATTCTATTTGAATATGCACACAGAGTAGACAAAGCTTAGGAATGGGCACATGGCAATGATCTGCTTTTTCATTGTCACAGTGGTTAAAAGGATTATGGGTAGAGTTTACATCTCAGCCAGGGTACTGTCAAGACAATTTTCCATCCATACATACAAACATACAAAGCAGGAATACGCCTCTGCTTCACTAAAGAGCATGCTAAAAGCAATTAATCTCTCCTACACACTTAGTTGGAATAGCTTAAACATAACCTATTATTATTTTTCATCTTCCAACACTTGCCTCTAAAAAAAGGAAGAAATTATTTCATCATATTTTTGTATGTAAGTCTTTGAGTAGAATTGAATCACAAAAGCAATTTTCATGGGTTTTTTCCCACCTGAGGCAACTAGTCCTGAGGTAATTTAACACTAGGTTTTGCTCTGTCCATGATTTTGATGAAAAGATTGCCAACTTGTAGCTAAAGAGGTTTCATACCCATCAGCCATCATTTCTATTGATTTGAGTTCAATGTGAACATAAATCTGACTCAAAAGTTCATCTATGGATGATGAACACCATATACCAGTGCCAATCTCCTAACTTTTCTCTTCTTGTCACTGAAGTAATTTCTCAGGGCGGGCATGTCTCTTTAGACGAAAGCTTGGAATGAACCTTTATCATTTACAACTGCACTTCTTCATGGTCTAATGGTAGTTATGCAATTTAGTTGTATTTATCAGCAAATTAATTACATAACATTGAAACATTTTTGCACTGTGTTGCAAATCTTCCTATAGAAGACATCTTGAGTCACATTTTTTGTTTAATTGTATTGTTAATAACTTCATTGAAATCAATGAAATATCTTACTTTTAGTAATTTTGTGAATTATTTTTTCATACTGAAAGATGGACTACATCATAATATATGAATAATATATTACTCGTAAATAATACATCTAGCACACAAAGATAGTGTATAAATAAAAATACACAAAACTACAGCAGAAGAAAACAAAACAGTATCAATTTTTGCTTTCTTTTTTTCTCTTCCCTGTCTACAAAGAAAAACTTCTTGCTCTTAGTTTTAAATACCTTTGAAGCTTGCTTATCCATTGTAATGTCCCTGTGGGCTGTACATATTCTGTTCTATAAAATAATTAAATATATGTTGATCTGTATGATGCTAATGAAACTGGAAGTAAATAGCTTTGTACAGAAAAAGGAAACATAATTCATAAAGCACACCTACTTTCAGCAAGGGCCAAGTAGCTCTCTGCCTCCTGAATGTAGATGTACAGCATTCTCAGAGCTGAAGTGCAGCTCTGCATCACCAGGCAGGGTAAGCCTGAGCCTGTATGGCAGCTCTTTAAGTCTCTTTCACTGTACAAGTTAATGCTGAGCCTCACGTTGCAAACCTTGCTTGAGCTGGAGGATGAGATCCCCCATGACATTGCTGGCCTTTGGATGAAGCTCTGTCAGACTGCTACTGTAATCAGTAGAAAAAGAAACAAAATTCTTACGAGCTGATTACATTTCATAGGCATATTATGCTTAGACAACAATATATAAATCAGTATCAAATCTGGCCTGGTTGTCATTTATACTCATTACACCTTTACCATGCCTCTATTACTCTTTTGTTTGTGGATAAATCATCTTTTCTTTAACTCTGTTCAAAGTCCTTCATGCCCAAAGATATTTAGAGGTTCAAGGTCACAAATTTATCACATTATACATATATTTATATATATCCGTGATATAAACTACTATAGTGTTTGTCAGATTTATCCTGTCTTACAGAGCCAATATCTGTCACAAGAGCTAAGGATCTGACAGATACTTGTAGTTGCCCTAAGTTTTTCTTCTTCTTACATCAAAAGGTAAATATCTACAGTTACCCACAGCTCCTCAGTTTCAGCAATAGTGAGTGGCAGCTCAGGGAGCCAGCTTCAGATATTGTAGTCTTTTACAGCATAGGGACTTCTTCTTAGTATGCAATGAGATATCTTTAAAAAAATCCCTCTTTATTCTCTCAATATTTAAAATCCATGTCAACTCAGGATAAGAAAGATATGGACTTGTTAAAGATGGTCCAGGGGATGGCCATGAAGGTGATCTGAGGCATGGAACATCTCTTCTGTGAAAACAAACTGAGAGACATGGAGCTTTTGAGCCTGGAGAAAAGAAGGCTTCAGGGAGACTTCACTGCATCTTTCCAGTACCTGAAGGGGGTTTATAACAGTGAAGGAGATGGACTTTTTATACAGGCAGATAGTGACTGGACCAGAGGCAATGGTTTTAAACTGAAAGAAGGCAGGGTTGGATTAGATGTTAGTGGGAAATTCCTTACTCATACAGTGGTAAGGCACTGGCACAGTTTGCCCAGAGAAGCTGTGGATGCCCCAACCCTGGAAGGGTTCAAGGCCAGGTTGGATCAGGCCATGAGCAATGTGATCTAGTGAACAGCAGAATGGTTGGAACCAGATATCTTTAAGGTCCCTTCCAAATCAAATCATTCTGTGATCCAGTGATTCTTTGATTCTATGTATTTTCAAGGCTGTTGTGACTTTTACCAGCAAATCTATTTTCACAGATGTATAACGGCATAAAATCTCAGTTCTTACCTGAAATCTAGTACCAGGCAAATTCTCTTTCTAATCTATTTGTTTTAGAAAATGGAATAAGATAAAAACACTTTCAGTTGTTCCTCTATGATGCAAGAACACCTGTTCTTACTAAATTATGCTTAGCTGAAATAAAAAGTTATGCAAGCAACGTACATCAGAAGGATGCCACTGTATTTTACAAACTGCTTTTGGCTTCAACAGTCAGGTGAAATTTTATACTAATCCATAAATCTAAGAGTTTTACGTCATGGGATTACTACTTCCAGCTCTCATGAAATCCACACATCTTCTGTTTAGATCTTGTTGAGAGGCAAAAAACTCCTTTAACAATAGACATATTTAAACAGTAGTAAAAGAAGAGCCTGTGTGCAAGTCAGGAAAGGAGCCAGACATTGAATATGTAATGAAGTGCATGCAGCCAAACCTGAAAGTTTCAGCTACAAAACCAACTTTTAGGAAATAAAATCCTTCAAGTAGACATGATGCAACCACTCAGCTTGCTATTTACTCAAGGCAGTTCAAATATCTGGTAATGTTCACCAACATGAACTCCAATATGAACTCTCATTTGCGCTTTTTTCTCCAGCTGTCATACTTGAAAAATCTCATGTCTAATGCCCTAATGCTCTTATATATATATACTTTTAGGGCATAGTTCAGTATAATTCCACTTCACTAATACAAAATGACAATTCAAAAAGTGCTTATGTTTAAGGTCTGCCCATGTGGTGGAGGACACTGCCATTTTGAGGTGCTATGCTTGCTGAACCCAGGGGGTCACAGCACTGAATTCAGTTCTGCAATCTTCGCTAAATTGTCAGCTTAAGTTAATATTTTAATAAAGGAATAAAAGGGAGGTTTCTGCTTATCTGAAGAAGCAGCTATGCTCATTGCCACATTATCTCATAGCAGTTCCTGAGTCAGCAAAGGCAGTGTGGAACTTCCCATTAACTTCACTGGGTCAAGATTAGTGCTTTATCATGTTTAGCTGTATGAAGTGTACTGGTATATTAAAACACCAATTTCTAATGGGAGCAGAAAATAATTAAGCCAGTGTAGCAGAAGGCCAGATGAAGATCCTCTTTGACTCTACAGACAGAAAGTACATTTAGACTATTTTACAACTCTGATATAAAAGATGCTGGATATACTCAGAAAATAATGCACTTGGTTTTCAAAAATACAGCATCTCCAGTGCATTAAATGGAAATCTTAGTCTCATTTTTTTTGTACTTCAGGCCCTGACAAAGTACTTGTCATTCTGAAAAATTAAAAATATAAGCCTAATAATTTCTGTTCTGTATGCAAAATTTGCTTAAAATAGTCATGTATCAAAGAACAAGAACATGAAAACAGGCATGTTTCTGTCAGGATTTTGTATATCTTTCTCCTCAGAAACACCAGTTTCAAAAAACAAGGTTTTAGGTTTTTGTGCTTGTTATTAACTCAGTTGAGATTCATCCCACAGGAAAGACATCATTAATTTTCAAGTAATTTTCTTTCTTTTTATGTATGACAAAAGGCTGGGTTCTATGCTGGACACATACAAGGAATGAATTTTAATTTATATAATGACTGAAAAGTACATTTTATAATCTTCTCTGTAGAAAAGGAAAATTCCTGAATCATGATTTTTTTTTTTATGTTGAAGCCTGCCAAATATTGTTTTATTATCTCAAAAGGCAATTCATATTATATAATTTTTTATACTTTAGGAACTAATTAATAAAAAAATTAACATTCAATGATAAACAATTCAAGGTCTGTTTCTGTACTCTGTAATACACTAAATAATCATGATGGATTTTCTTGGGGTGTTTTTGCAACCAAATCTTTCTTACATGCCATGGAAACTAAAAGAAATCATGTTATAAAATATAGGAAAATAAGACAGATTGGAATATCAGAAAGTCCAACGGAGGACTAATGAGGTCTGTTTCAACTCTGGCTAAGTAGTTTCCAAAAAGCCTTGGTGAACCATATTCAATTACTTGCTTCAACCAAGCATTTTAGTGTAAAACTCTCTACGATGTGAATGGTGGCTTCCCCATGAAAATCTCTCTTTCTGTAATTTTACTGTTTTTTCTTGTCCTAACCTCAGTGGTCATGAAGCACATTACACACCATTCATCTCTGGAGCTTCTATTTAGTCTTTGAAGAAAACTCAGGTTCCTTCAACTCTTCTTCATCTATTCTGTTATTCCATGGCTGTTCTCTGGAGCCAGTTGGCCAGCATCTTCCTTGAATGGCAGTTTTCAGGAAAAAGCAGAAATACCAGCTCTTACAGGTTTTTTAACACCATGACAGGTCTGAGTCATGTTCTGCTTGTTATTCATGATAAACTGCGTATTTCCTGCACTGCATTCCTATTTGTGTTGCAGATTATCTGAGCTAACTTCAGAAATTTGCTCCTGTTCTTATTACTCTTCTGCATAAATAAGATTGATTTATCAAATTGTTTTGAATTATAAATCTTCTCTATGGTTCCGGTTTTCAAACTTAAGAGGTTGATAGAATCTGCAGAGCCAGTAAATGGACTATATGTGTGGCGGATTACTGCTAAGGAAAGTAAAGATATGGTTTATATTTGCATTGAGATATGTACTTTATTGGAGCATATATTTATACAGCTGTCTGCAGTTGATGGCAACTCCCATGGAACCCTATTTACCACATTTCCCTTTTGACAACAAACAAAATCCATCTTAGATGCTATCACTTTATACAAGTTTCATCTAAATGGTGTTTTCCTTCAGATTTCTGGGTGGAAAGAAAATTTCTCTCCTACAATGGAGCAGAAGTGTAATTTTCCTCAAAGAAGTACAGAGCTGTTGAATGTGAATCAATTAAGTTGATTCTGTGAATACATCCCCTGAACAGATTAAACCTCCCCTAATGTAAACAACTGCCAAAAGGGATGGAGGAGAAATAGCTAGTGAGGGAAATGGAAATGGCTCAAGCTCCCTTACCATTAAATTCACACTTCCATTTTTTATTTGATATGTATTCACCTGACAGATTCATCAAATATATATTTTGTAAGACAATTTTTATACACTTTATAGTCCTTAAAAAGAATATTTGGGAATTAGATATATGAGTGTGGAGAGTTCATACACAGAGATCTACTGGAGTCCAAAGTGTCTCCTTTTTTATATGTTTTTTTGTTTATAGCCTCTTTCAAAGTGTCTGGGTGTGATATCCACTTAACAGAGCCATTTGAATTGCTTGTATAGACAGCCATGTACAAAATTAATGAAATATTAGCTCAGATTTATTAACTTTTTCCTGCTGATGACATTCAGTCATTAGAAAAGGACACAAAAATGGCTGACGTCCTGAAACCTTCCTGACAATCAAAGAAAGCACGACATACTATTACTAGGAACAGCAGATAGCAGAAAAGAAGTCATAATTGTCTATCAGACTTTAAATACCTTCTGAATTGCTGAAGAGCACCATATAACATCAAGGGACACGAGTAAGCATCAGCTGCATGGTGTTTAAAATAGGACTAGGTTTATATTTCATCAGAGACACATTTTCACTGCATTCACAAATTAACTGCATCAAAAATATGGAATCTCTTTCTTGAAAAAAAAAACCCACCCAAAAAAATCATCCAACCAATCAAACAAAAAAAAAGGCAACAAAACCAACAAAGAACTTTATAAAAGTATTTCATCAACAGTACACATAAACAGGAGGGATGTTTAGGACAGAAATTTTCCCTTTTTCACCTGCAAGGTGAAATGTGTTTAGACTTCATGTGTTCAGAATGACATTTTCCTCTGAGCTACAGTGGCCATTAGTTTGAGCACACTCTAATGAGAGTGTGTACTAAAAGGCAAAGACATGCCATGGGATCTGAAAACTTCTGAAGTTAGTGGTTAGGGGATACATGGTATCTGTCCAAAAGTACAAGCTGCTGCTCTGTTCTAAATATGTTGATTTTCTGATTTTGCTACCATAGTGTCACTTTGCATTTCAGAGAGGTAAATTTTCACACAGTCTCCTTCTTAAGGTCAGAGAGAAGCAGCACTGCTGCTTCAAGAGATTGGTTGTAGAAGTTGGCATTTAACTGACTTTCAATTCAAAAGTTTTAGTTTAGTAACTTTTCATTTCTTGTACTCTTCCTTACCATTCTGAGAGACTACTTAGTGCAAGAAATGAGTGGAGCTACGCCATCTATACCTCCTGAATATCTGACTGTGCATTTCAAGTTCATTTAATTCTGCTCATTTAGGGTCCTTTCTTGTGGAGGAACTGAATTTAAATGCTTATGTTTTCAGAAATATACTGCAGCATTTCTAAAAAATGATAAAGATTCTACCTAGAGGAAGTAAAGCAGCTTCCAAGATTTTGTCTGTCAAATATATGTGGTATGATTTTTTTCTTTTTTTTTTTTTTTTTTTTTTTGTTTCTGCAATTTCAGTGATGGTTGGTATTCTAGAACCCAAGAATAATCAGAACATTTCATCAGTGTCATAGATGACATGCTGCCTAGTGGAACAGTAAGAAAGAATGCCAGCTGAATGCTAACTGAGAAAGAGTTCAGGAAATAATTAGATTTATAATTGTAAAGGTCTTCAGAATGTTTCTGTAGCTTTTACGCAACTGATTTCTTCTTAAGAAGCAACAGGGCAAAAAACAGGCCATGGTATTCAGAGTGGGAGGAGAAAAAACTGGGAAAAAAAATCCACAAACTTTGTGGATACTTAAAGAAAAAGGAGTTAATGAATTCCTAAGATATGTGTCATCACCCACCCCTGCTTGGTTATGGCAGTGGAAAATACTTTTTTCATTAATATCCTTATCATGGACCTGAAAATATTTATCTATCTGAGAGAAAATTTTACATCTGACAAAGGACTGACATATTCAGTGGAGTACTGAAAAGTAGTTTGCACTGTATTCTTATAAAAAAAAGTGACTACTTTAATATTGTGATATCATCCTGTCTCTTTTATCAAGGTTAAATCTATTTACTTTATAAAATAAACCTTTAGCTTATATGAAAGGTGAAAACATGCCTTTTTTGGTATGTGAAAACATGGTGTGTGCTGAAACACAACTTTCTGATAACACACATGTTCAAAACAACATAGGTCATCTGGCTTAACACAGCAAGAAGATTATCTATAATTGACTTAAAATCAACTCATATTGTATTAACTCTAATGTACTAAAACTAACCTCAGCTTAACTTTTTATACTGTAAGCATGTCTAGTTCCGGAATTCTTTGTCTTGATTACTTAACTGTATGTGTCAAACCACATTTTGTGAAGAAAAAATATTCTTCAGTATAAGTGTACTGATCCTCTTTCCATTCTGCTTATATTGATTGTATGACATATTGTTCTTAAAGAGTGGACTGGTCATGCTTTCTTTGTTCATCCTTGAAATTTTCATAGAATTCAGAGAAACTATTAGAGTTTTTTTTAGCACAGAATTTGCCTTTTACATGAATAAAAGAGAAAACTGGCTGACTTTCCCACATTAAAAGCTGATGGTATTGATGTTTCAAAATGGTAATTTTGTTACCAGACATGCCTGTTTCTATGACTTGGTGTCTCATGGTTCTTTGGAGCAGACAAGAGAGTGTGGTTTTGAATGAGGAATCCACTTCAAATGATGCATTAATAAACAGAGCATGTATCAATAGCTAGAAAAGTAACAACTAGGGGAGGGTAAAGGTAGAGGGAAGTGGTCTATCTGTCAAGTCATAATTTTAAATTTTTTATCTAAACTCTTACCAGACTTTGATCAGAATCAGACAGAATTCTCTGATGCATAATGGCTTGCGTCCATGTAGAGCACACAGAAAACTCAATTTGTCTCATCACACAAAGAGGGACATAAAAACATCAACCTACTGCATTATTTTTAATCTCCATTACTATCTCTAATTGAGGTCTAAGTTACTGAGAAGACAGAATTCATAAATGCTATATTAAGCAATAACTATATATATATATGTGCAGAGATTGACTTTTGCATTCATGTTACTTTAAATTATGATATTTCAACATTTAGAACGTTTTGCTGTTGTTTCATACTCTTGATCTTTAGAAGGGTTATAGCTTGTGTCAATTTTGAAGGTAATCAGCTTACCAATTTACCATCAAATAAAAACACCTGCTCTTCATCCATTTAAAATCCCTTAGGAGGGATATTTCTGCTGCATAAAAAAAGAGAAACCAGCCCAACATTATATTACAGTAGGTTTTTCTGTTTAAAACCCCAAAAGCCCAGTCCAGAAAAATAGTTACCACAGAATTCAGGTTAAGTAATTAAACTTTCCATAAATTATTTTAGCATTGCCTAAAAATTTTATATTCAGAAAACAGTTAAGTTTTTTCTTTGAAATGGATGTATCTTATTCTCAAAAAGAATCACCGTGCAATATTTTGAAGTGAGTAAAATAATGCTTTCAGAGCAGAAACAGAGTTATTTATATTATTTATTTTTGCTATTCAGTAGCTTACACATATAAATGGACACACACTCACATATGTCTCTCTCCCCTAGACACGCCTGGAGAATTTTAATACTGGAATGAAAATAAATTTCTGATTGACTGTAACATTTTTCTTTTTACCACATTTCTTTTTTTTGCATGACAGGGAAAAGAGAAATTAAGAGCTTTCTGCACAATGTCTTGGAATCTGATAGCGATTGATAGCTTCTGCAAAAAGACATAAGATAAGGAAAGCAGACTTAGAAAACCAGCACATGAGGAGAGCTGCCTAGCAGCTATAAAAACAAAACTGCTCCAACAAGCTAATGCTAGGACAAGGAGATGAATTCTAATAAAAACAGTGGAACAGTATAGAATAAAAGGTTACAAAACGTAACACTTCCTCTAAGGGTCTTGGACAGACCCACAGCCCCGTGTGCTGCAAAGGGTCCCCGGCCCGAGGCTCTTGCCAGCACTCGGCGGTCCCCCAGCAGGATCCCAGTGATCCTTACTGCAGGCTGCAGCCCTGCTGGCGAGATAGTAGCCACAGACGCTCCTCAAAGAAAGCAGACTGACACCGAGTAAAGAGGTGAGAGGGGTCCTTTGTATGGGTTCCCGAGTTTATTGATCTCGGAAGGGTCCAGGGACAAAAGGACAGCGGACACGGAAGAGCATCACCTTTTATATGGGAGAACCAGCCAATAGGGACAGGGTTCGGGGGGGAATAGGGGAGGGGCAATACAGGGGGAGCCAACCAGGGAACAGCGGGGGAGGGGAGAAGGGGGCCAGCCAATGGGGCATCGAGGTTGGGGGAACATTCTGGAAGGACATGATTATGTAAAGGGAGGGGGGGAACAACTGACCAACCACTGTAACAGAATTAGCCTAACAGCAATAGGGAGAAACCATTCTAAACCCACGGGGGACATGCTACACAGTGGTGTCTTCCCACCACTCATCTGGTCTATATATTTTCTCCTCAGCCACCCCCTGGGTGGCTTCTATCACCGCAACATCACAGTAGTAATGTTTCACTTTACAATATAAGCATTACACGGGAACCCTCAATACCTCAAATGTTCTAGGAAATGAAAGGATTTGCTTATAATGAGGAGAATACAATTAGAGCTTTTGCATTCAGCCAGATGCAAAACCACTGTATCGTTTACCCAATTATCACTCATGAGATACCTTGTCCAAAACTAGTAAACCTCCTATAATATTTCTGCTGATTTCAAAAGGTTCTGCATGAAACCCTAGATAAGCTATCTAAATCCTCTTTTTGGTGCTTCTGTAAACTTTGGAAATAAATAGTCACAAATATTGCCGAGTCCTATTCCATGTGTTCTCCTTAACAAGGACATTGAAGCTCTAATTAAGTCAAAAAACTTTGCTCCTTCTTATTAGAAAGGGGGAGGGGAGGGGAGAACTGGGAGCAAAATCCATAATTTCTTTCCCTAAACCTGTGACTGAGGAATGTTTGAATACAATAGATTGAGTTCAAACTTCAGGGAAATTTTCTTTTATTTAGAAATTCATTATTGCTTAATTGTGCTGTGCTCAAACTGTTTACTGTTTGTCTGATTTCCAGACCATTAAAACTAGGCTATAAGCTATTTTATATTTTTTTTTCATTTTACTTTGAAAAGAAAACCATTACCAATAGTAAGCTGTGAAAGTGAAAGAAGTGTAAACCTAACCTGACCGGGGATTCCATTTTTATTTATGGTGTTAAGACAGAGATGCTTTTTGACAAAATCAGTTCAATTGCTAAAGTGTGAAAAGTTTCAAAAGAGCAACTGAAGGGAATTTTGGGATTTAGCAGCAGGAAAACATATGGAAGAACTACTACTTCATAATGTATCAAAATGAAAAAGAAAATGTTTAAGAAAAATAAAATTGCAGTTTCCGTGTTCTTATTCCTTCTGCTTAGAGGTCCTTGTCTCATACTATCTACCTGATCTTTCCTGCTGATGAGCTGAGACTCCCTCGTTTTCCTTTGAAATTCCTCTTCCCAATATCTTTGGCATCCATCTGCTCTCATTTGCTTTTGACTTGACATCTGAAGGGCTTTGCACTCCCAGAAGGCCAATGCTATTGATGCCTGAGCCTCTGTACCTTCATGGGTCTTCTCTATCACCAGTATCAGAATACAATTTTCTGTCTCCCAGGAAGCAACCTTTGTTTCTTTTCACATATCATCTTTTATGATATTCAAGTTTTTCATGAAAACAAATTTGCAGTTTAACCTCTCTCAAAATTATTGCTATAAATTTTTGCTTATTTTTACATAGAACTTAATCAACTCTGCATATTTTTCCTTCTAAATTGTCACGATACATAAGAGGTGGACTCAATATACTTGCTATGAGGTGGGCAGTTAACTTATGTAAAAAAACACACATCCCTAAAAGGGATCAGTAATCTCTCTATGGTTAATGTTTTTCTATGGATTCAGTAAATTTTGGAATATAAAATAAGTCTTTGGAAGATGATGAGCTGTTTTTAGGTAGGGACTCTTCAGCTGAGCTCTGTGTCTGAGTTTCATTTTCAGAGAATTACCTTAACACTCCTTGAATACCACTCCTTTGAAGTGGGTCAACAAAGTAATTTCCTAAGAGGGGAAGTATTCCATGAGGAAGATGGAAATATGGATGCCTCACGGACACACTGCACAAATCATGTATTTAATTTTAGTTTTATATATTGGAAGAAAAATATTGGCTTTAAGCTCTCCTGTAAACCTCAGAGTTTCTGTGATTTTTGGAGTTGACTGGAGATGACAATGGAAAAGGAACTATTTTATTAATAGGTAGATGAGCAGTATTGACTGAGGCATTTCATGTCATTGCCATAGGGTGGTGTCGTGGTTTGACCCTGGCTAGGTGCCAGGTGCCCACTCAGTCACTCTATCACTCCCTCTCCCACTGGGAGGGGGGAGAGAATAATATGGAAAAAAGACTATCAGGGTGAGATAAGGCAGTTTTATTACAGCAGAAAAACAGAGAAAGTGAGCAGAGATCTGCGCATGCAAGAGTTCCCATCAGCAGTGATGTCCGGACACTTTCTGGGAAGCAGGGCTTCAGCACACGTGATGGTTGTTCAGGAAGGCAAACATGGACGAGTCCTGAGTGCCACCCCTTCCTCCTCTCTTCCTTCCCTTATATATCTGAGCTGATGTCATATGGTATGGAATATCCCTCTGGCTGACTGGGGTCAGCTGGCCTGCTGGTGTCCCCTCCCAGGATCTTGTCCACCCCCACCCCCTTCAATGGGGGAAGGAATGTCAGAGGGACAGCACTGCTTGGCAGTAGCCAAAACACTTCTCTGTTATCAACACCAGCTGCCAAAGCAAAGCACAGCACTGTAAGGGTTGTGAGCTTTACCCCAGTCAGACCCGATACAGGTGGCATTCAGCTGTGGTGGAGCAGAGCATGGCCAAGGGTGCCAGCACCATGTGGTGTACAAATAACAGATGGAGCAGTGATGCTCTATGAAGTCCACTTAAATCAGCATATAGTCAGATACTCAGGCTTTTTCAGCCTGATCTACCCCTCTTTCTGCAAACTCAGAGGAAGTCTACTCTGAAACTTAATCTGATCTTTGGGCTACATTTGTAAATAATAAGCAGTGGCAGACTTACTGCTCAGTTCTGATGAGAGGGCTGCAACTGACAGAATTAGAAGCTTAGTGGAAGGCATTCCCTAGTTCAAAACCTGCCAAGAAATGCACCAAGGTGAAAAGCCTCATTTTTGAAGGAAGGGGTATTTCAAGTATGTCACTGGTGCTTTCTTCATAATACAAATTTTCTTTGTGTCCCAGAAAGTCATTAGAATGCTTTCAAAAAGCTCATGACAAATAGTTTTGATAGGTACAAGATAGTGCTGAGTAGGGGCTGTAATTAACACTGGGAAGAATGGATATTTGGTGGGTCTAGCATAAATTGTCATGTGAACCAAGTATCAAACTAACTTCCTAAGGTGTACACAGTTCTCAGTGACCTCTAAAATCAGGTTGAGCAGGAGTATGATGAAAGGGGAAAGAATCTGAGCAGAAAAAGCAGAAAGAAGGGTCAACAGGAAGGATATGCCTGTTAGCATATATGATGGAAATACATCAGTAAAAGATCCAATGATCAGTCTGAGGAAATGGAAAACATACCTCTAATTTCTCTGAGAGTATCAGATCAGTTGTGGTCACTTAGATATGGATGTTGATGTATTTGATATTATGCAAAAAGCCTTTTCTGGATCTCCTTGCTGGGCTTGCACAGCTGACAGCAGGTACAGCATGCCAGTGGAGTTAGTCTGAGCATCAGTGAAACCAGAACTTTATTTTACAACAACATCCAGCTATCTCTGTGCGGAATATTCTTATAGCTTGCTATAATACCCCAGGCAGGTAGATCCAAGAACTTTAGATGACCATTCTGCTACAAACCTTTTACACCAAGAACTGTCAGGGTTGCAAATTAAATTCTCAGCTGAAGTCCATAAACATTGACTGTAGACTTGGTTTGCCAACATAAACCAAACCAGATTGTTACAGCAGATTTGAGATGTTCTCTTTTATAGCACTCATTGCAAGTATCTGACTTAAAATATCAAACTACTTAACAGTTTGGAGATACGCAGGTACAGAAATAGTGTGGTATGTATGCTTTTTACAGTTGTTTAATAAATCCGTATAATTTTGCATTTGCATAATACTCCTCTGTATTTTAATTTTGGATTGGTGAGTTTTCTTTACAAGATACTTCTTTTTGCTATAGTCAAAAACACAAGTAAGATTTCAGTTTTAGAAAACTGAATTTAGAAAATTTTATTTTATGAATCCTATCATAACACAGTTGCAGCTAATGTTGGGTCAGAATTTCTCTTGGAGATCATTGACAAAATGAACATGAACTTTTCACAGTTCACCTAAAACTTTATAAAGTATTCTACATAACACAGCATGGTATATTAAGCCTTTTAAGCTAGTTTTCTGTTTTATTATTTGGCCATGTTTTGGGTCAACACTACAGCATCATACAGTTGATTTTACTTTTTATTAAAGTTGAGAATGTAGATTTTTATTGTTCACTTGTAAAATGTGTTGTATAAACAACATGCTATAAGCACAATTGACCTACAATTATTCTTCTGGAGCTCAGTGTGGAACACAGTAAATGCACCATCATCATTATGCACTTTGTGTTGGTCCAAAGCCATTCAGAAGGCAATTTCAAATATTGTCTCCCATTGTGCCTAACGTACCTTACTGAAATATAATCTTTGGTTCCCACCACTGGTGTGAAGTTGTCTGCTTTAGATTTCACTAAGTTACCGTGTCACAGAAGTGGAAAAGTGTGCCCTAGGGAATGCTTATTTCCCTGCCTAGTGTATTTTGATACATTAACTTCTCTGTAATAGGAGTTTGGAACCCAGCTCAATACTAAAGGAAAGTTCAAACCTCCTAAACATGAACCAAGGTAAAAAAATTCTGCTGTCCAACCTTATTTTAGCTTAATTCAAAAGTTGTTTTCCTAGAAGCAGATCATGGTCACAGGGTCAAGTCCAATCCATTGACCACTACATCAATGCCAATACTCATTTATACCCTGCATTCTGTACCAGATTATAAAGTTCCAAGCTAAAGTAAATTGGTGAAATCTGAGTTGTGCCATGGGTGAGGTCTCAGTTAAATTCACTTCAATCTGGATGAGACCACAAACTCTGATAGCAGCTCAGATATAATTAACCATTCTCTCTTGACTCAGAACTCACTACTCTGCAAGCCTGCCTACTTAATTCTCTATCTCTTCTCACAAGCTCTGCAGGCTTCTGGCTTTTCCTGCAAAGAGGAATTTGTAGCAGCTACACACAAGATGATCCAACAACGTAATTTCTTCATTTCAGGACTTATGAAGGGTTAAGGGTTAAGGATTTAATGTTTCAAAAATACAAAAGAAGTAGGAAAAATATTACTTGACTATGCAAGACTGATAGAGCAGCTTTGATGTCTAGCCAGAGTCAACACACAGCAGTACTTTTCGATGTCCACCATGAGGTTCAAGGAATTTGAGATAAGTATAGTAACTGGGAGACATAAAGGGCAAAACATGGATGAAACACTGTCAGAGAGCAAAATTATGGTGGGAATTTTTTTGTTGCAATTTTGAATGGATGAGGAGTGGATTTTGTGTAAATTGTCCATTTTTATTCAGTGGTATGATGACATTATTTTGATTTTAATGTGGCAAATTCTTTTTTGTTGATTGTGAAGATTGTGCAATAAATATAGCTTTAATGGTAAATCTTAAAAGTGTGATTCAAAGAGGTTAAATATGGAATATATTGAGTTTGCATGATAAGATTTTGGTGGCAGAAGGCTTGCAGGAGTGGCTTGTATGAGAAGTTGCACGAAGCTTCCCTTGTGTCCCATAAAACTGGTACCAGCCAATTCCAAGATGCTGGCCAAGCAGCAACAGGGATCGTACCTCTCAGATAACACAGTTAATATCTAGGAATGGATATAGGCCCCTATGAGGCAAGAGAACTGCCATAGCACTCAGCAAAATCGTACCAAAATGGCTTTTTGTGAAAGAATTTGAAGCTTGGAAGTTGTTTCACAACTACTTCTTGTTTATTGTATCTCACAATAAACACCAAAATTAGATTACTCTGATCTGGTCCAGTACAGCAATCCATAAACTCTCATGTCCTGTGTCTTCCTTGTGGACAAAACTTTTAAGGAACATGACACTCGGGAAATACCATCAATGAAAAAAAACAATGGATCTCTCTGATTTTTTTTAATCAAGTTATCATAGGATAGCTAAAGGTCTTCTAGTCCAACCCACCTGCAATGAGCAGGGAGACCTTATAATAGCCCAGGTTTTTCAGAGTCTCGTTTGACCTTACCTTGGAAAGACAGGACACCTACCACGTCTCTGAAAAACCCACTCCAGTGTTTCACCACTCTCATTGTAAAACATTTTTCTTTTTGTTTAATCCAAATCTACTGTCTTTTCATTTAAAAACATTGCCCTCATCCTATTGTTTCAGGCCCTGTTAAAAAGTCTGTTCCCCTCTTTCTTTCTAGCCTCCTTTAAATCTTGACAGGCTCCAAAAGTGGGTGTCTGGAGACTTCTGTTGTCTGAGCAACCACAACTCTTGGTCTTTTCCACACAGGAGAGATGTTTCTGATCATTTTCATTGCCCTCTGGACTCAATTCAATAGGTCCATTTCTCGTGAGGAGGACCCCAGAGCAGGACACAGTATTCCAAGTGATGTCTCATCAAAGTGGGCCTGAGGGGGAGCATCACTTCCCTCCACTAGGGAGGCAGTAATTTCATCTCAGTATTTTGCATGCCAGAAGTTGATCCTGTGACAAACCAGGAAAGAAACTGGAGGAACAAAGACATTCCACTTCTCATCACTTCTCATATTTGACACATCCTTTTCAGTCTGATACAGTAAATTCTTGAGTAAATAGAAGGGTTATGATTCAGCCGGGGTTTTAAATAAATATAAGATTTTTTTTTTATATTTTGTAAATATATCTCAAAACATAACACTGAGTTTCATTTTTGTCTGACAGAGAAAAGAATATTAATAGATAACTGTGGGATTGAATCTATTTGTGCCGACCCTAGAGGTTTTTCTGCTGATTGTAAACCACTTAAACTGCAGGTTTGTACCTTAGGACATAAAGCAGAGAGTCTTAAGGAACACAGGCTTTTGCATTCAATCTAAATTTATAATGTGTATTTTTAACATTGTCTCTTATATTCAAATTTTGGATTATATCTACAGAACTGTGCAGAAGAATGCTTAATTGTGGGTTGGATTTTTGGAAGCTGGGGGGAGGGGTTAGGTATATGTTTTCAGCACTTCTCTTTACACTGTTACTGTTTCCCCGTTTTCACGATCACAGATTGGGGGTTCTTTGCAAGCTACTTCAAAATTTCTCACACTATTCATGCAGTTCATTGAAAGGTGTTGACACCATCGCATAAGGAAATTGGACTCATATGTTTAAGTAAGCAAGTTTATAATGGCCTAAATCTTGGGATAAAAAAAAGACGAATAGTGGCCAATACCTACTGACTGGTTCCAAGGGTCATTGACCCCTGTTTCTCTCAGAAATCGTAAGACAATCAATAGTATTAAACATGCAGCAGACAAGGGTTATTCTCTTAATTGTGTTTTTCTCCTAAGCAAGGCTGAGACATGTAAGACCATAAGACCTTTTAAGTTAAACAAATACTCCTAATCCCTCACATCTCATTCAAATACAGTCTTTAGAACCACCTGACATTCCCTGGTCATCTCTCACTACAAATAAATTGCCTGCAAACATAAAAAACTAAAACTAAACAAAACTAATTTTTTATTATGAGATGACTGCATAATTCTACAGTTTAGCAAATAAATACTTATACCTTCTCTCTCCTGAAAGGCAGCAGAGACTAAATGAAACAGTGGATAAAATATTTCAGTTGTGGATAGAATAATAACAAACCTAATGGTGTAAGTACTGCACTTCTAAAGTTACTCTGTAAACTGTAAAATATGATGAATATTATTTGTACACAATACAGTGAAAACAATACTTATTAAATCAAAGCAAACAGATTAGGATCCTAATGTAAAAGAGTACATTCAGAGGAAGTTGACTTGCTCAGCTGTTTTCTAAATAATTAAATTAGCAAAATAAAGTTGTGGTGGAAGGAAAATTCTTTACACAAAGAAAATCCAAGGCATAAAATAAAGTATTTCTTTAAAGAGAAGAAAAATTAAATTATATTATTTTTCTGATTCCAATGTTTTAGAAAACATATTGCAGGAATTTAATTTTAATTTATTAAGTTTGAAGGAATTAGCTTATTGTTTCATAGTTCAATAAACGTGAATTTAGGTCCAGTCAAAATCTGAACTGCAGACTCTATGAAAATAAATGATGCCTTGGGTTTAGAATTCGTCTATATTTCCAACTGTTTGTATCTAATAAAAGTGAAATTTCAATCCTGAGTAATTATTAGGATCAGAAGCCATTGTCAAGAACATTCAGGAACCCAAAGAATTAGACAGGTACTTTACAATTTTGCAGTGCCCTGCAAACATCAAATGTCTATATTTATTGCTGTAAGTAAAGTCAAATGGTATGAGATCAAAGGTCTGTCTTACTGAGTAACCTCTTCCTAAGAATGTCCCTAGTCAGAAGTGTAAGTGATGGAAGACCACTAGAACAGGACAAACAGGATGTGATATTGAGAGAAAAACCCCAGGGGCTCCACCCATTTCAGTTAGGAGACATACTGGGCTAAGGTTAATTTTTATATCTATGGATTATTTTCCATAAATTAAAATTCTCTCCTCTTGAGTCTATATGGAATTCTTGAGTCTATAATAGGTCCTGTTGCAGTAAGAAGAGTCCTTTTCTCTTGCCAGTTTTGAATTACTCCACTGCTATGTTTATCAAGTACCTTATAGGACGTTTTTTCAGCAGAAGTACTAGTGGGCAATAAATTATTTTTTCATTGTCTATGCCATCCAAGAATTTAATCGTCTCTCAGGTTCCCTTCTGGGCAGACAGCTGCTTGCTCATCTTCATTGGAACCCCTCAGGAAGCTACCCTTGATCTACCCTTGACCCACCCTTCCTCACCTTCCACTGGATCTACATCATTTTGATTCCAGCAGTAAAGGTGGATTTGAAGAAAATCCCTTGTTTGTAACATTCACTCCAGATGGAACAGTTTTGGCACATAAGAACTAGATTTTTTTCCAGACAAAAATAATCAGCCTGACTGGATCTGCAACAAGCAGAAAGCTTTGAACTGTGTGCATAGTAGAAATATTTAGCTGTAAGAAAAACTCCCAAGCTATCTACATTGTAGGTGTAGGGTCCTTAGCATTAGCTGCTCTGCTCAGCTGGTGTAGCTCTGTGCCTCATCTCCTCCCTCTGAAACTTTTTTAATTCTAATACAGTGTCCTGGAGAAATAAGGAACTAAGTTATAGTCAGTACTGAAGATATTGGTGTGCATTTCAGCAGCTTAATAACTCCCAATATGCATTTCTCAGTAAGTTGTAACATGCCAGCTTTTTGGCCAATTACTAAGCTTCAAGTAGACCTTTCCATGTAGCTGTCTCCTAACAGCCTGTATTTTGGTTGAAATCTACTACTTCTTACAATAATTCTAAGTTCCTCTGAAAACTTTACTCAAGGGAAAAGCATCAGTATGTGCTACAACAGACCCAAATGCACCAAGCTATAATCACTCATCTCCAGGAAAAATGTCAGATGACTTTGAACAGATAGAATATACTTTTTGAAGTCACACCTTAACTTCCTCCTTCTGCTTTAAAATGTGGAACTAACATCCCACAGAAGAGGCCTTCCTTGCTCTCTGCACTAATCCACAGGTTTTCCTTGCTAAGGAACCCTTTAATTGCCATTCTACTATAGATTTATAGGCCATTTTGCATCAAAGAAATAAAAGAAGGAGCCAGAACACCATGCCATCAGATATCCAATGTGAGCATGCTACGGATGATCATCTTTGGAAGAGTTGGGGAAGAAACAGCATAAATAATGATAGGGCTACAAATTATGCTTTTAGTTGTATTTTCTTCTTACCAATCAATAATAAATCTAATCTAATCAATACACTTAGGCAGTCTTGAGTGGAAGGGAGAAAATAGAGTATTTGAATCTCCTCCTGTTTTTGCTTGCAGCAAGTACTTTTCGAACTATGATAGTGAAATTCCTGGGTTAAGTAAGCAGTGATAGCTGTCTGATGGCTGTGCAGGCTCCAACTCTCTTCAGGGGTCCTCAGGTCGCAAAGGGAGAAAGCCCTGAGCAAGCTGGCATGACCTCATGACTGCTGCCAGCAGCTCCCTTGCACCAGACAATGCTTCATTTTTCAAGCATAATATTATTTATATTTAAAGCAAGATGAGATGAGATTGTGACACCATGTTCCTCAACATCCAGAGAAATGAGGTAAAGAGTAGAGCTGCTGATTGCAAAGCAGGTAGGATTTCAGCAACTCTTTTAACAATCATTGAATCATAGAGTAGTTTTTGTTGGAAGAGACCCCTTTGATCATTTTCCTGTCCCTCCTCTGGACCTGCTTCAGCAAGTCTGTGTCCTTTCTATATTTAGAGCCCTGGAGCAGGATGGTGGGGTCCACCAGAGAAGTGCAGAGGGGCAGAATCCCCTCCCTTGCCCAGCTGGACACACTGCTTTGGATGCAGCCCAGGATGTGGTTGGCTTTATAGGCTGACAGTTCACATCGCCAGGTCATGTCAGACTTTTCATTCACCAGCACCCACGAGTCCTTCTCCCTAGAGCTGCTGTCAATCACTTTCTTCATCTAGCCTGTACTTGCACTTGGGGGTGCCCCAAACCACGTACAGAGCCTTACGCTTGGTCTTGCCGAATTTCATTGTTTTCTCAGTTCTGTCTCTCAAGACAGTCAAGATCCCTCTGGACAGGAATTCTTCCTGCACCACACAGATTTTTGCTGTTGGCAAACTTGCTGAGGGTGTTCTCGATCTCACTCTCCCTGTCAGGGACAAAGTTATTAAAGAGTGCTGGTCCCAATAATGACCCCTGAGAAATGCCACCCTTTACTGTTCTACTCTTGGACTCTGAGCTGCTGACCACACCTCTTTGAGTGCAACCATCCAGTCAAGTCCTTATCCATAAAACATGTGTCTCTGCAGGCTGGAGAGAAGGGTGATGTGTGGGATGGTGTCAAACACTTTTCTCAAGTCCCAGCAGCTGATGTCAGTCTCTCTTCCCCCATTCACCTCCTCCGTAACCCCATTATAGAAGGCCACCAAATTTGTTGAGCACAATTTGCCCTTTAGGAAAGAGTGTTGTCACCAATCACATGTTGTAAATCAGTACTTTGACATATGCCCCGCAAATATGTCACAAAAGAAAAATCAGCTTTTTTAGACTTATCCTTTTATCCTTTGATCATCTTACAGTTCACCATATTCCAGCTCTTCTGTCTTCTTCCTCAGTAATTGTTTCTCACATTCATTCAGTAGAGGATGAACTTTAAAAAAACAATTCAGCATGGGCTAAAAATATTAGTGAGAAAAAACAAAACACTGAATGAATTCAATATCAAAAGCAAATATAAAAGATTCTCTTTGCATTGACTATGTTCCTTTCTACCTTAATTCTGCCCTTACAATCTGGAATTGATAGTGTTGCCATGGGCACTTTTATTTCCAAGTTACATTTTCCTCTTTCATTAAAAATCACACCTTCATCTTATCACAAAAAAAGATCAATTCTCTTTTATGCCTTCCTGTTTTCCTTTCATTTCCAAATTCATAAATGTATTGAGCTGTAAGTTTTCCTAGCTGATTTCTAACTTTTCTCCAAATGTGGGCTTTTTAATTAGTTTTTTGAAATTAACTGTTTGCTGTCTCACTTTTTCAGTACACAGTTTGGAGGGAAGAAGAGTGACTGAGAAGGCAGAAATGCATTGAAGATTGAACCCTTTTCTTACTGATTTTGGGTTTTTTTCTGACCATGACCAAAATTACACCACAAAATCAAGACTAAGTTGAAGTGACAGATGGAAGTGGGTTTGTTTTTAGCTTTTACTGCACTTCTGTAGGGCAGAAAATGATGATAATGGGCACCTAAATAAGCCACATAGGAGCAGAATTAAATTCTCTATAATGTAGTTCTAATATTACAATGTCACTATAATAAGATTAGCCTTGACTGTGCAGCTTATCTAACATGGTTTAAAAGACTTTGGTGTACAATTAATTTGTGCTAGATAATGTTTTAAAAATCATGTCCCAAATTCCTCCCTGATGTTGCTTCACTGGTTTCAGCAGAGGGATACGAGGGATTAATTTGGTACTAGCAATTTACTTTAGAAAGTTCTTATTACCTTTGATATTTTCAGGTGTTACGGCATTTTAAATGCTTCTGATACTTAAAAGACAGAAGTATTGTAAGTATAGTGCTACATTTATTTTTGCTGTTACATTCAGAACAAGGTCAACAGCTAAGTGACAGATGGGGAACTAGAATTTACTCAGGTTTGTGGTCACTTGCTATGAGAGTGACGAAATTTACTTCCTCTATTGCCTCGGTGCAGGACTTCTTTGCAGAGCACCAAAATAAATTGAGGTAGTCACTACAGAGACCCAAAGCATAAAATATCTTCAGAAAGGCATAAGCCAAATTCATTAAGGACAAATCCATCTGCAGCTTTTCCACAGCAATGACCTGAATGTACTATCCAGCTTACAAAATCCTGAACTTGCTGCCTGCCACAAAATATAATGAGGAAATAATTTTTCCATGTGTGTTGTTTCTTATATTCCTTCTTGGACTGTTCACTATTAGAGATATTATAGCAAGATAGATAAAATATCTCTTTCACTCCTCAGATACAATGGGTGTCTGTGTATTACAGATGTAAACAATACATTATGTGTTTGCATATAAATTCAAAAGCAGTAAATATGCCATTTTAAGAGAGCCATTAAAGCACTTACTCCTGTGTTTGCCCATATCTAACCAGTTTGTGGGCTGAGGTGAATGATGGCAGCTATCCAGTTCTTATTTTCAGTGGCTTCTAGATATGGAAGTAGGAGAGCACAGTACTTTTTACTCAGCCCAGTTATATGTTGTCAACTAATCAAAATGCAAAAAAATGTGAAACCTCAATATTGCTTACTTGTTCTTGCAGCAGGGAACATCTTGTCAATCCCACCTGCACTGCTTTTTAAATAGTTCACTGACAGTAAATTTCCTCATACGCAGCAGTGTTGGTTTCCATGTGATTAAGGCCTTTAGATCCAAAAAGATCTATTTAGTGGTGTCAAAGACAATGGAATTATTTTCTTTTTTCTTGCTTTTATTAGGGACCTGTAGAGGGTTGTAAAGTCATGACCTAATAATAGTACATGGACACTCACAAATAGATGAGGGAAGAATAAAAAAAAATTAAAAACAGTAAATTTATTCTTAGTATAACTTGTAAGAAAAGTGTCAAGAGAATACAGCAAGGTGTTGTCAGTTCAGCAGTTTCAGAGAAATTTGACCAGCAGTAAGGAGTTGCATTGCTCAGATTGCTGTGGCTGGCAGAATAGTGAAAGTAGAATGGGAGGAGAAAAAAGAAGGACCAACCAGGATTCCTGCTTGCAAAATCAAAACATTAGTGTATTTACAGACTCCTTGGCCATTTTAACTTGAATAAATGAGTGATCTTCCCCATAACAGCTCAAACACAGCACAAGCAGATGTTGCACTTGGGTGTTAGACCGAATATCCCTTGGACCATGCACTACTCTTACTTTTTTATTATTTCTTTCACATGGTTACACTTGCCCACCACATCCAAAAAAGGTTTTTATTTCAACTGTCATAATAGGTGCCTCCAAATCATAAGACTCAGAGATACTGCAAGTATTCAATTAATTTTGTTGGAGCCAAAGAATTTTTACTTTTGTTGCCTATACCAAATATGGTTGGGCATCAGAACAGTAATGATCATGATATAACACGTTAAATTTTAACCATAATAAGATTTACAATGAAAAAAAACACAATGACATCCAAAGAATTGTTTATTTTTCGCTCCTGCCCTTCTCAAAGAGGACCCATTTATATTCTGATTACTTTGTGGTAGTGCTAGGCTATTAAACACTAGATACCTTTAATCAGAAAAACTTACAGTTAATATCCAGGACTCCCACTGAAATGTGTGCTGGATTTTTTGTTGCTCAAAATAAAATATTTCACACAACATGATATACAGAAATGTTCACATTGATGCAGTCTTTCGCAGAAATGGCAAGTGAGCTGCTTGAGCGTGTTCCTGCTGTTTGAGATTGGAAGCATGGGTCATTAAAGTTTTATTGGTGTCTTTCATACAGTACCCTTTATACAAAAGGTTTTCAAAGAAGCTGGATATAAAAGCTGGCTGGCCTCCTGATTTAACAGTACTAAGCGGGTGTTTCCTGAATAAAAATGTATTAGTGCTGCACAGAAGATAGGATCTGAAATTTCAGACAGTTGAAAAAAAGTCCCAGGGCTATTATAGATGAAAATGACATAATAAAAAAAGTACCCTGGCAGCTGGAGTTTGTCCTATTTAATATAATCACTGTTTCACTCTTAAAATTAACAATTTCAGATTTCTCTAAGCACAAATCCATACATTTTTGCAATAATGAGTGACAGATATTTGTCTTGACTTCCTTGTATAGCCTTATCTGAATACATTTTGCCACTGGGGTAACATTACAGAGGCCATATAAAGATCTGTACTCAAGCAAGTACCTACTGAGATTATTTCAGAGCATTTGGTTGGCAGTAGGGCTTTAAACTGTACTCTTTGGTCTCAAGCAGGAGCAATAGGAGGGCCCTACTCACAGCTCCATTTGAAGAGATGTAGTGGTTACTGACTCCCCTTGACTTCCTCTACTGGTAAACAGGTCTGTGGAGGCAAAATTAGGATTTTGCCTAATTTTCATTATTTAGTCACAAGGCTTGTACCAAGATGTATAAGTTGTCATAAGTCCCTTGTATTCCACACATTGTCTTGTTCCTCCATCTTGTGCACAATTCCCTCCCGTTCTCCAATTATAAAGTCGTTAGTATCGATATAAACAAGAAGCACTAAAATGAATTACATAAAATTACAATAGAAGGGTCCTGTATGACATTCGATAAAAGGAATTGGAAAATGAGATTAATTATCTTAGAAATTAGAAATTTTTTGAAAAATGACAGTTAAGGTCTGTAGCTGTTAAGGTCTATAATAATTTTTTTAACTATTGTTCTTTTTGCATATGTAAAGAAGAGACAGTGTTAGTTTTTATATGTAGGAAAAATGTGTGCAATGAGAAAGCAAACCTAGCTAACATCATAGTTCAGAAGTGGCTTTGATATTTCTTACTTATTAAACAACTTTGAATCTTTCAAGTGCTTCAGATAAGTAAACTTTCTTATAAAAAAGGAGCAATATAGTAGTGAAAAAGATTTATTTCAGCTTTCTAGTTCTATTATACAGTAGAGATGCATGTTTCTTCTCAGCAGTATTTTGTTAGGCCCTTCTAAAACTGCCGGACTGGAAACAAGTCTAAATAGCAGAAGTTACTCATTAGCTGATTATTAAATTCCTCAGTTTTTCACAGATAACCAAGCATTGTCCAGAAACATCTCCTTCATGGTTTCTTTTCATTTGAAACGGATTTTTAATTTGTTCCTTTGCAAACCTGGTACTTCGTTACAAATGGGATTTGGTATCTGACTGGTGTAGCACAATCTGTGACCTCCGGTTAGATGCTACTTGCCATACACTGCACCCAAAGGCATCTGTCTGGAGCCAGCTGGTAGAAACACAGCTACACTGCTTGAAAAGTCCAGTTTGAATGTGTCTGCCTAAACTCCGAACTCCCTATGTTAGGTCATAACAAATACACAAGACACCTATGCAATCAAAATTCATTATTTTCTGTGACTCAGATACTTCATTCACTGTTAAATGGAAAGCACAGCTTGAACAGAGGATTCACAGTTCTGTTTTCTGTCCAAAAAAAAAGCAGCAATAACTTTTTTAGAAAAACACAGTTGTGGTTCCTCCAAGCTTTATCCTGCATCTCAGTACTGTAGCACGTGGTTACAGTCAATATTGAGTAGTGTGGGCATGAAATGAAAATTTCTTTTAATGTCAATCCTTTCAACCTTTTTCAAAATGTAATCAATAATATGAAGTCTAACTTATGTGAAAGAGTTTTCCGCCCATTTTCTTCTTCCATTTAGCAGGGAGACTTTAAGCATTTGCTGACTGAACAAGTGGAAGTACAATAGATGTCTGGTTCTGTTAACATTTGGCTGGTAGCAGGCTGACATATCTGCCAAAACCTTCTCTGTTCAAGGATTCTAGGCTGTTACTTCATGTAAAATATAGTCTTGAACATCACCGTTTGATAACCAGTTGTTGTACTATAAAAGAGGGGCTCTATTTACTCTTCTGACTGTGTTTTGCTGTTATTTTAAAGTAGGGGTCACTGAATTCTCATCCTGGTTCCTAGTTTTGAGGTTTCCATAATTAATTTCAGAGGAAAATTACCCTGAAAAGTGTAATCTATATTTCATTCTGTTACCTGGCATAAGTATCATGGATGCTTAGTATGAAGAGATAGTTATTTGTATAAATTTAACTAGGTCAGGATTATATTTTATGATAAACAGACAAGAGCACTTAGTGTACTTTACTTGAATAATTATAAGAATTTTTGATTGCTTCCTAAATAACAAAACAAACGTATTTTTTTATCCCTATCATATTGGAAAAATTAGGCAATTCCATCTAAGAGATTCTGGAGGGGAGATCTTGTAGAGTGACTCTGGTTTTCTTGGTTTTTTTGACTTTGCTTTTTATGCTTTTCTCATTTGGCTTGTAGAACATTACCATTTCTGGCATGCATACCAGATGGGCAGTAGGAAATAAATGGATAAATAAAATCTTAAATGTCTGAAGCCTTTACATTGATTACTATGTTAGTTAAATACCAAATGACTAATTGCATGTGCACATTTCAACTGAGCAGAATTTATTTTATTTAAAGGTCTGACATATAATCGAGTTTTGTTTGTCATACCCTTTAACGCCCAGATTTTTACATAAACCTAGCTTTAAATAACACATGCAGCTGGTGAAAACAAGTCTGTGGTAATAGCATAGTTACCTTGTATTCCTTCCCATTTCAGAAATAGCTCATGCTGCCTGCATGATTAAGAGATACTCTGGGATATTAGATGTCACAAGGAAAAATATCTACTCTGTCAACATTCATAGCAGAATTAGTCCTAGATAATTTCCTACTGTGCAGTATAGCACAAGTGAGGCGGATCTGCCTTGTGAATATGTGTGTGGGAGGACATGCTAAAGCCCTGTCACCCTAAAAATCAAGTGCTTTCCCTGTCAATCTCAAACTTCTGCATTTAGAGCTATATCCCTTATCATACAGATATAAACTTCCACTGAGGGAGAAATGCAGGAGTTTTCTGCATCCACCAGCACACCTGAGTAGCTGCAATGGTGCAAAAACACCTTGTTTTACAGATGACTTCCTGCTGGAAGCAGGATACAGTGACTCAGAGGATTCAGGATACAGTGACTTGGTTTAGAGGTGGAGTGTTGTAACAGCACAGTAATGCATTATCCCTCCATTTAACTCAGCTTAATCCTTGACCAGAGCAAACACTCATTAATCAGCAGCAGCACAGGAAAAATCACAACCAATGGTTTCAATATTCTGATGCTACAATGCTGAGTGCTGAGTCCTTGCAGCATTCATGTCGACAGCAGACAAACATTTGCCAGAAGAACCTTTGTGTGCCTATTCCTGCATCCTCAGACCTAGTGCCAGGCAGTTAAACTAAATGATCGTTTTAAGTCCCTCCATACTAAAATAGCATTTCCTTTCCTTTCCTTTCCTTTCCTTTCCTTTCCTTTCCTTTCCTTTCCTTTCCTTTCCTTTCCTTTCCTTTCCTTTCCTTTCCTTTCCTTTCCTTTCCTTTCCTTTCCTTCCCTTCCCTTCCCTT